>PVJA010003690.1:0-22043 GCA_004027025.1 Myocastor coypus
AAAAAAAAAAAAAAAAAAAAAAAAAAAAAAAAAAAAAAAAAAAAAAAAAAAAAAAAAAAAAAAAAAAAAAAAAAAGAAAACTAAAGCAGAAATATTTCTATGAAACAATTGTACCTTCAGTTATCATGTATACATTTTTGGTGTGCATTTCACAGATGGCATTTTGCATCTATCCGTTTGATTTGTTTTGTTTGCAATTCTTTCTATCTCTCTGAACTCAGAAAAGTAATGAATAGCTCAAATGATTTTCCTCTGAACTTGAATTTGCACTGCTGAAGCCGCTCCTCAGGCAGGCATGCAGTCCCTAGCAAGGGAAGACACTAATGAAAATTAGCATTCCAAAAGAATCCACCGCAGCTGTCATCCTAAAAAGAAACTGATTAGTGGTTTGGACCATGCTAACTCTGTAAATTATCAAACAAAATACCTCAGAAGCATCCATTTACGTATATGAAAATTACAATTTGAACATCACACTTAGAGCACATTAATCAACTTCATTCTTTGTTTTTGTGGGTAATGAGGCTTCACAGAAAGGTAAACAGCCAGCTAAATAAAGTTGCTTTGGCAAAAATGGATTAAATATGTTGAAAAGAAAGAAATGTGCTAAGAGGTATTTAAATGAGGGAAGTTTCCCGTTGGTCATTCATTTCTATTTTTAGTGTCTACCTGGACATTTCCCCTTTTATTTCTTTTTTTCTTTTTTTTAAATCTTTTATTCATTCCAATTTATTTCATAACTACCTATCTGTATTTTGAATTATTGTACTTCTCAAACTTATTAACATAAATGCCCTAGCTCTTTTATTGATGACTTCATTGAAATATGCTGGTTCTTAAAAGCTATCCAGATCTCACATAATTTGTTGTAGAATTACATGAATAATGTTTCCCTGTGGTGGAAGAAAGGTGATTTCTTTGTAATAATTTTTAATTATTACATGGAATAATTTGTATAAAGAAATTTTCTCATCTCATGGTAGTTGTATTTCTAGAAAATGTGCTTACCATTGAAAATGATCAGCATGTATTTCTTCCTGTCTATGTGAAAGTGGATTAAGAAGAAAGTCCAAACATTCCCATAATATGGTTCCTTGGTATGCACTGAGTGCTGGTCACCCACTGTCACGTATTTGATGAGTGAGGCATCACTCAGTTGACACATGATTGCAAACCAAAGAACTCAGGAAGTATAAAGTCTCAGTAAAAGTGCTAGAACCTTAGATATTTGATACTTAAAGCTCTTTTGCAATGTGCTTGTGCCTTCAGTGTTCTTTATCTTGTTCAGTTCCATACAGGACAATAATCTGGCTTTACATTCACATGTATCTATTACATGTAGTCCATCTTGAAGATTAATTGAGAGTCCTACTCCATCTTTATTTACTTTTTAGAGTTAGTATTTTCAAGTATAACCTAAGGTTTATTGTTATAGTTCCTTTGATATTTCTCGTGCAAAGTTTCCTCCTAAACAAAATCTGTGAACTGGTAAGTGCATTGTTAAATGGATCAAATATATTTATTTTCTTCTGGATCTTGATTTTGTTTTTTAATTAATTTTACTGAGAAAGAAATAGCAATGAGACAGTTTTACAACAAGTTAGTATGACAGGCAGTTATTATAATAATTAATACATTGTATGTTGTTGTTTTTGTAGGAGGTTTGGAGAGTACAAGATGCAGACATGATATCTTGTCCAAACATTATAAGTACAAATCTTTCTTCTCATTAAGCTAAGAGAAAGTAGCCATGTCTATAGTGCAATTATCCTCAACAGTAGTAGTGGGTTAAGACCATAAATGGCTATGTCAGGAGCTGTTGTCTTGAGACTTTTTGGCTTTACTTTTTATACCACATGGTTAGACTTTTCTGCTAGATGGTTAAGAACAAGCTAAAGCAAGACCTATATAACAAAAATAATAACTTTTCTATCTGACAAGGTCAGTTAAATCTCCTAAGGATTTACCGTGGAGCCATGCACAGCACTCTATAAATCTTTTGTCAGTGTCAGCCATCTGGATCAGTCATGGCCATTGCTTGACCATTTTGCTCTCTGTGAAAGCCTGAGAGAATACTTTCCCTCTAGGTGACTCTCCTTAGGCACACTGTACTTCATTGTGAATCAATATATTTAATCAGTCAAACAAGTTGAAAAAGTTGAGAAAAGTTAACAATCTCTATATTGTTTTCATATAAAATAATAATAATACCTTTTTAATGTTTAATTTCGAAGGAAAAAGTTTTTTCACATATAAGGTATCCCAGAATATATGAATAAATATAATTAAATTAAAATTAACAATTTTGTTAAATTTAAGCCAACTGAATTATGCTTGACTGGGTAAAAAGAAATTGTATTTGGTGGGCAGAACTGTTAATTTTCAAAAAAATAAATTAGTCACCTCATGGTGATGAGATGAATTATTTACACTTGGAATACATAAATTCTATTTTTCACATGTTTCGTAATGTTCAATTTAATTTATAGAGCTGCTTTGGTAGTAATCATCATAACCTCCATAATGACTAACTCAAAGGAATCAAAAAGGCAGATTGCCAGTGTTTAAGTTAACTTATTTTGGAGGAATGGGAAGGAGGACAGTGTCACCATGTAGCTGCAGCTGGCCTTGAATTCACTATGTAGGCAGGTGGCCTCAAAGTTGTGGCAATTCTCCTGCCTCAATCTCCCAACTTCTGGAATTAGAAGCATGCCCAAACATGCCCTACTTATTCTAACTTTTGTATGTGTTTGTGCGTGTGCATGTGTGTGTTTGTGTGTGTGTGTGTGTGTGTGTGTGTGTGTGTGTGTGTGCTCTTAAGACGGGATCTCTCTATTCAGTTCACACTGGCCTTAAACTCACTTTGTAACTCAGGCTGACCTCTAATTCACAGTAATACTCCTGCCTCAGCCTCCCAAGTGCTGGGATTACAGGTGAGCACTACTTATTTTAACTTTTGAAACCTCAGCATTTCTTATATACAAAATTATCTTCTGCCTCATCAAGTCATTCCTACACCTTCAGGCACAAAGTAAAGAATAAACAAATATGTACTTTGGTCCTTTGTGTCTTTTTCAATGTGTATTTTCTTGGAAAGACATTTGCTTATGGGATCATTATTAAGCAAATTTCATTGCACTCCTTTTGAAATTATTTTTAGTCAAAGAGCTTCTACCTCTAAAGTTATTTGATACTGTTATACGATTAAAATCAGGAATGACTTACAGACTGCATTCTTTTTTAATTTTTAATTTTTTAATTTTTATTTATTTATTCATTTTTGTAGTAAAGGGTGGACAAGGTCTCATTACGTAGATCAGACTCATAGTGATCCTCCTGCTTTCTGCCTCCCAAGTGCTGGGGTTATAGGGGTACACTAGCATGCCCAGTCTCATTTGCAGTCTCAGTGCACCCTGGGGGCAGGGCTGGATTGGAACCCTGGGGATCGAATCCTGGTTGCTGTGTTCTGCCTAAGCAGGTGCTTTAGTCTGCTTAGCTGTCTGGCTGGCCCCCTGCAGACTGTAATCTAACATGATCTTTTAAAATATATGCCTTAGCAATTCCAAAATGAACAGATGCTTGGCGATGGTTTATTCCATGACCAACGTTAAATATGCATACATTTTCATATAGCAAAATGACAATTTATTAAGGCATTTTTATTATTCTGCACTACCAAAAATGTCTCACCCACTTCCTACATAAAAGTACTTCCTAACCCTTATCCGGCCTAACAGCACAGTAAACCACCTACCATGAGGGCAGTGGACTTCGCCAGCTTGTTTTTCTCTGTGTAGCAGATATGAATTAAATTAGAAAAATTGAGCGTTAAGTTTACAAAAGTACTACTAATTTAGAAGTTCAGAAATGTTATACTAAATTATCTTTGCAAATTTAATAATCTTATCCTAATTGTGGGCCTAAATTGCAAATGTGGAATGCTTACTATTCTATTTATGGATTTTACCTTAGAGGTAAAGATTCATTTCTGAAGAGTTTTGATGTTTTTTTCTCTTATTCAGTGTTCATCTCTCAATAAAAATACGTTTTCAATGTTTAAAATAATACAATTTGCACTTTGAAATGTGCAGCAAAAGCTATAAAGAAGCACTATTAATTCATAGAATAAATTTGTTCCATTGGACTCAACTTCGATTTCAATTAATTTTTCCAGATATTTGCAGTGGTATTCTGGTTATTTATAATTTATATTTTAGTTCTCCAGCATAAATCTATATGTTTATTTTGTGGGATAGATTCTTTCTTTGCTTTCAAATGGAAAATGCCATTATTTGTTCAATTACTTTTATGATGTACAAATTTGAAGTATAAATAACCTATAATTACAACTCGTTTGTCCCATTTTCAAACTTTTATAGGTTGCCCAACTTTTTCCTTCATTAATGTCTATATTTTGGAGTTCAGGCTAAAACACACATCCTGTAGCCTAGAGCATTATGAATCTCTAGGAAAGAAAATTAAAGGCTCAGTGAAACCATGTCATGGCTCTTGATTTTAGATCTTTGGTTGAAAGTGGCACTTATCATTTCTGCTCAAATTATTGGGGGAAGCAGTCAACTGCTAATGTCCAATATCAATGGATGATACATTTGCAGAATTAAGGGAAGAAATACTTTCCAAAATAATATAATTTATTACCAAAAGAGCTTTAGTGGAAGTAACAAAGAATAAATATTTAAATTCATCCAAGACCTATTTAAAAATAAAACTCTGAAGAATTCATGTGAGATTTCATAAGTATTAATTGTTCTTCTGAATGTTTCTTTCATGGTCCAGGGTATTTCCATGACTTCCAAGAGTTCTCAGTAGCATGATTTTACTATGGTTTTGCAATTTAAATTTTTTTTTATTGATCCTAACCTCTGATTTATGCTTTCAGCTGCAAAGAAATATGTATGGAGCATCTTTTCTTGTTTGGATGACTTCAGTGGGTGACTTGCTCTTTTTTTATAAGGTGTAAAACATCTGACATTTCCTTTCCTAACATCCCAACTCATTTATTTAATGGACTGTGACTGATTCAAAACATAGTAGCTGCCAATTATTCAGAATTTACATCACTGGATGTAAAGCTTTTTCCAGTGGCACTTGTTAAAGGTCATGTTATATCACTAAGCTAACTTTAATTCACAGTGCTCATCAAAAATAAAGACTTAGCTCTCTGGCCTAGGATTTTGTTCACTGCACATAGGTTGAAGTTGACTAAAGCTGGCTTCTTTACAGCTCCCCTGCTGAAATATATCTCTGCAGGGGGTGTCTTTTGAGCTACAATATATCTGCTTCAAGGAACTCCTCCATGACTATGGATATCAGCTTCAGGTTTAAGCCTGAACTTCAGATGTGTTTGTTGTCATTGCCACTTACCTGATTTTAACTAATTAACTCAGCAGGAAAGATAACTTTTTTTAAGTTTAGTGCCAGTGCAAAACACATTGAGAAACCAAAGCATGACAAGATGACATAAAAGTTAGTGTATGCGTTCCTCTACCTTCTCTCAGAGTTAGGCACCCTGGTGGTTTAGACAAATGCAATGGTTGTTCAAATGGAAACTTGATACTAAAGTCACTGGAGAAAAAAGACTGAATTCTAATTTGATGTTTCCAGGCTCTTAGAAACATAAAGAAATGAGAAACTCATTGATAATTCCTATGGAGCCTGGCAATCTGATCACAGCTATTGTACTATGAAATAAAACTCAAGGATAAGTAGTTAATGACATATTTTAGATATGTCATCTATTTTTACACATCTATAAGACATTATATTTTATTCAAATAATTTGTATAAAATTAGCATCATAAGACCCCTTTCAGTGTAACTATTTTAAAAGTTTCAATTTTATATAATACTCTTAAAATCATAATAATAATCAGAACTACATAAGATAAAGAAAATTATCCAAACATGAATATTAGAAAAGAAAGTGATTTTAACCCACAAACCTAGTATACTTTCAAGTAGTTGCTTATTTGTGTTATTGTAACAGGGAGAATACTGCAGGAGTTTAAGAAGCATCTGGACTTTTAAACAAATACTATAATTATGAAAACTGCAATAGTCTATCTCATGGCTGAAAGAAAACAAATAATCAGTAATCAATCTATGTTGTTCATAAACTATGCTAGACAGAGACTCAAGAAATAAAATGAAGAGATAAATCATAACACTATAGTAGTAGAATGGATGAAAGTTCAAATGAAAATAAGTATACAAAACTGAACAGATTTTATTGAGTATCAACACCAATAAACTAAAAATTTGAGAGGAGGAAGTAAAAACTCATTTCTCTGAATCATATAATGCATATTTGAAAACTGGAAAGACTCCATAATGCAAGGAATAACTGAACACAAGAAAGAATAAAAAAAATTAGGAGAAGCTGTAATTATGCTTTGGATGGAGAGGGACATAAAAATATTGATTATAAAACATGCAATTATAAAAGCACTTCTGGATCAATCCAAAATCTTTAAATATTTAGAGTAGATAAGATATTGGACCAAATGGAAATATTTTTGCATTTGACCAAGAAAGAAAGAAAGAAACAAAGAAACAAAGAAAGAAAGAAAAAGAGTGGAAAGAAGGAAGGAAGGAAGGAAGGAAGGAAGGAAGGAAGGAAGGAAGGAAGGAAGAAAGTGTGTGTGTGTGTGTGTGTGTGTGTGTGTGTGTAATCCAAATTTCAAATCTCTGGGACAGAAAGAACCTACTAAGACTGGGCGTGGTGGTACACATCTGGAAAGGTGAAAACAGGAAAATCACTAAGAGTCCAATCTACATAATTAGACCCTGTAGACTCTGTAATAAAATCTCCCCCCCCCCCAAAAAAAAAGGACTATACTAAAGAGTGGAGAAATTTAGCTAATTTTGAAGCCAACAGAGTACAAAACAAATGAAGAATCTCTAAGTGACTTTTTTGGATAACCTGGAAATACATTTAAGAAATCAAGGAAGATGAATGTAGCTATCAAACTGGAAATTTATGATAAGAAGAATATTTCATATATATGATATTTTACAGAAAAAGTTAAAACAGAAAAAAAATAGATCACTAGATTGAGGGGGTGGATCAAGACTGAATTTACCTGTTATACCCAAACCCAAATCAGAAAGAATTTTCTTTCCTTTTTAATTTCCTAGTTATTAAACATTTTTTTTTCTTTTTGAGACAGGGTCTTGCTGTGTCATATAGGCTGGGCAGGCTAATCTTGAACTCTCTATGTAGTCCAGGGCTGGTGTCTTAGTTACTTTTTAATCGTAGCCAAGACAAATACCCGACACTCAAAATGAAGGAAGGAAAGGTTTATTTAGCTCACAGTTACTGGAGGTTTCAGTCCATGTTCGGCTGGCCCAAGGCTGAGTGGAGCAGGGTGGAGAGCATCCAGTTCATGGAGGCAGAACCGCAGCAAAATGGCAGCAGAGGCAGCCAGTCAATCAGGGCAACGGAGCAGCAGCAACAGCTAGAGCTCCAGTCTGTCTCTCTGTCTCTCTTTATATTACATTCAGGCTCTCCGCCTTAGCTCCCGCCCTAGGCTACACCCATAATCCCGGAAGTACTTCCACCCATAATCCCATCAGTACTAAAACCCATAATCCCAGGGATCATGGATCAAGTCTCAAACTCTAGAAGTCCCCGCCCAATGACTCCATGAGGCTTTGGGGGGACAACTAGACATAAACCATAACAGCTGGCCTTGAATTTAGAGCAGTGCTCCTGCCTCAGCTTCCTGAGTGCTGGGATTGCAACATATGGCATTTTACCCAACCAGATTATTAAACATCTTTGATTTCATACATTTAAAAGTTTGCCTAGGTTATATGTATGCTAATCTGTTCGCTGGGGAATTAAAAATTCATAAATGTAATTATTTAAACAATAATTTCCTGAATAATATTAATTCTTGTATGAATGATCTAGGAATCTAGGATGTACCTTTCACTATTTGTATTATTCTATTATTATTTTATTTAGAATGTTCATTTTCAGTACAAAACATAACTATGTAGATTAATTAGTGCTCCATAATTATTTTTTACTCTTAATCTTAAGTTAAAATAGCACTTGTATAGGTAGCACTTCCTTTAAAAGAGCTGCTTAAATAATATAATGTATATATTATATTCATGAAAAATTAATTTTAAAGTTGAGTGGTTGATTTACTTTCTACTCTTTAAAATCTGAGAGTGCTACCAAACTGTCCTGAAGGAGAAAAAAAAAAAAAAAAAAAAAATATATATATATATATATATATATATATAGTCAGGGATGGGTCAGGATTTGTGAGAATATCTGTCCAATGAATATATTAAATTTCTTAGTGCCATCTCTACAGTGATAGCAAAGTGGTCACCCACTAATGCAGACTGTGAAGGCACCAGTTCTGCACGCTGTAGTTTCAGTGTTTGAACTGGCAAACAAGTGATTATCTCAACAAATAATCAATTTGAGCACTAAAAGATCTGCGGAAAAGAATCCCTCAGCTTAGTCACCTTAATGACTAAATAATGGACACTTAATATGTGTTATGGTTTGATCTAGATGTCCCCCTAATGCTCTTTGAGTATTAAAATCTTTTTTCTCATTTCATTAATATTTTCAAAAATACATCCAATGTCAGAATAAGAATATTTAACAAGTTGCAATACCTTATTTTACCCAAAATTTCAGCTTTAGCAATTTTGTTAAATAACTTCATTGTTTCTATGTATTTCATTTTTGTGTTTTTGAAACAAAATAAAAATTCTGAAATTGCATAGGAAAAGACAAAACACTTTTGTCAAGAGACAAAATGTTAGGGCCAGGGAGCTAGTTCAGTGGCATAAGCACTTGCCTGGCAAGCACAAGGTCCCTGGCATCACAAATAAATAAATAAAAAAGAAGGAAAGAAAGAGAGAAAGAAAGAAAGAAAGAAAGAGAAAGAAAGAAAGAAAAGACAAGATAGTCCACTGAAAACTTACAATTCCACTATACATATAATAAACATTACAATTTTTGCATAGTTGTGTGCCCAAAAGTCCTATAAAAATGGAAGGCTCATTACAACTGTAGTTTTCTTCACAATTTAGTTTATCCAATTTACATCTTTAAACCTGGGCACACTGCTGAATGTATACTTTGGCAGTTCGAAGATTTTAGCATGGGATAGGAGAATGGGGAAATAAGAATCAAGTTATATCATGTATAGAACACATTCCCTATAATGAGTGGATTCATTATGCATACCTGAAATGTACCAAGAAACTTAATTGATTAAAAAATGGAAAAAAAAAAAACAATTGAAGTTCCATTACAAATAATTATAATTGCAAAACCGCACACTGAGGCAAAGAATAAGAAGACAACAATCGTCTATTCAGAACTTTGTATATTTAAGAATATTTTTGAGAAGTACAGGAAGATCATTAGTTTTCTGGGATATTCATAAATTTTTATTAATTTTTTTGTTCCTGGAAAAATTGAGAGATTGCTGTGACTGCAATGATATATCCTTTGTCTACAAAACCTCTGAAGGTAATTATTTAAGTATCTTTAAACTCAGCTACGTTTAGAGTACACACATCTGATGCTGTAGTATTTTACATGGTTCAAGGTTTTTATTTTTAAATATCCTTGTATTTGTAATAGAAAAGGGTGTTGAAAGTAACAGTAAGTTTGGGCAACTGACAAGAAGCCTTTTATGGTTTGTTTGTTTGATCCACTTACTTCTACATCCCCTAAATCACACTGGGTATAACTAGTTTCATTCCATAACACACTATTCAGTTCCATACGTTTCAGAAAATTGTATTCAGATTATAATCTCTTTCTCTGCATTTAACATGTATGAGTGAACTTCAGCAGTGAGTTATTCTAAAGGATCTTTCCAACACTATTTATCTTCTGAATGTTGAAATGCATCTGGCATAGGTTATGCTTCCCATTAGAGGAAAAATTGCACAGCAGGTTATCCATTTGTGTTTTAAAATACTTTGTGTGGTGATTACTACTGCTAGAAACTTCCCGGAAGACTTTGTATACATGAGACAAATCATATATTTCTACACTATGAATATTACAGGCTTTTTGATAGTTCCATACAAATGACAAAATCTGATTAACAAGACATTTGATGGGTTATTAAAATTTATATTGATGACTTCTTAAATGTTAAAATAAAAAAGTGATAGTGAATTCACCTATTCATTGATATTTTGGCATTGCATGGGAACAACTATTAGCAGCACAATGAAGAACTGAACTGAGAAGAACTTTTGAATTTCATGGCAAGTGTTGCAGTTAGGTGAACTGTATTCTGACACCAGCAGGTTCTGGGACTATGGCTAACGCATAGACTGACGATATTATGCTGTCTTGGAGTGACCTCAGAGGTGCTGCTCTCACTGTGAGATGCTTAGCATGCTGAGATTGGGGTTCTCATTTCTAATACTTCCAATTTCCATGTAAGAGAAAGATAAACATAGAATTCTCTGTGTTAGCTGAGTTAGCTGAGTTTAGCGTTGCTCTGATTCAGAAAGTTACAAGTGAGAATACCATTAATAGTAAAGCTTCATGTGTACTTGAATTATTATTGAGTTTTATATTTCTTGCCTATGATATAATGCAACAATATCTCTCTCAAAGCATTGCTGTGATGGGACTGGCAAGATGGTTCAGTAGTGTAAAGCACCTGCTTAGGAAAACTTAGTCGCAGGGACTGCAGTTCAATCCCCAGCACCACAGGTTGTACCAGCTCTACCCACAGGGCAGGCTGAGCCAGCCATAATACAAAAAAAAAAAAAAAAAAATTGCTGTGCAGACAAAGCCAGTCAACATATAATAAATTACGAAGTGATAATTGTGTAAGTATTAGACACTAGTACCTGGCATGTACGGGTGCACTTTCGTGAGAGCTTTCAAAATTAGAGTTTATTTTAAAGTTTAATTGCTTTTGTTTATGTCTTTGCTTCCTGTTACAAAACTTTTATTTTTGTATTTAATCACTCCTGCCTAGAAAGAATAGGTCTACATATATCTGCCTGAATGTCTGGTTTCTAATATAAATAGGATTTGTACTATTAATCTCATTGCCTTCAAGAGTGGCATCTTGTTTAGAGCATAAAGCAAATAATAGGACACAACATTTATCTTTGGTGATTTTTTCTTTAATTTAAGGCTTAGATATAGAACTATCCCATTACAGGATGTGTAATGTAAAATAAAACAAACAAAAAAATGACGGTCAGCTTAAAACATGTATTTTATTCTGGAAAAAAAAGAATTCTTCCATGGTTCTTTCTCTGTCTCTGTCTCTGCCTCTGTCACTGTCTCTCTGTCTCTATCTCTCTGCCTGTCTGAGTCTGCCTATCTCTCTTGATCTCTTTATCTCTTTGTCTCTGTCTCTGTTTCTCTTTCTCTCAGTCTCTCTGTCTCTGTCTCTCTGTCTCTGTCTCTCTCTCTCTCTCTCTCCTGCTCTCACTCTCCTTTCATTCATTCAGTTATTATGGTTGCCTAGAAACCAGTACTAGCGTCTTGATTTAAGAGAGTGTAATACTATATCTTACTAATATGAAGAGAGGAAATAGGCTGAATGTCACTCAGAATTAACAACAGTGCCACAGAACCTTGAGATATTTCCTTTCTGTGGCCATGTGTGGCATCACAAGCCCACCACTTGCTCTCTTTAAAACCAAATACTAAGATTATGGTTTATTGGCTAGCAAGAGGTAACCAATTTCCTAGCTCCCTTACATATATGTGACTGACCCTGTCACACCCGTTAGGACTCTCATTTCTGATGTGCTGGTACTATAGTTTTATAGAATCTATCTTTATAATCATAAATCATGTTGAGCTGAATTTTTGTAAATGATTTTCACAGCAGCTTCTGTCCTAACAAAGAAAAACAAGATGATTGTTGGGGCTAATGCAGTGAAATGTGTACATCATTTCATTTATTTTTTCCTACATGACTGACTTCTAATCCAAGAACTAAGGCCACAGTGCTGAGTGAACCCCCAAGTGCAAATGTGCTCTTTGTGAACAGCTAAACATAATAACATTGATAACAATTCTGTGAAGGATGCACTATCCAGATTCACGGGAAACACGTGCGATTCTTCATTTAGTTCTATTGTGTTCAAGTGCTTTTTCTTTCCATTTCAAATGAAACCACAAAAGAAATTTAGCCATGCTTTAGATCTCTCCCTTAGGAAAGAACAATTTGTGTTTGAAATGAACTAGCCGATGAGAGACTGGAATGGTCCAGACTTGATTTGCTAGTGAAGAAGGTGTATTTCAAATCAAATGAGACTTGATAAAGCCATTTGACAAAGAAAGATCAGCATTAAATCCAAATGTAAACATCCTGGGCTAAGAGTCAGGCTGGCTCCACGGGGCAGAAGGGAGCTGATTAGTAATTCAGATTTCATCATGACTGAAAAGATACTGATCGCTGGAACCCTGGCAATCTTCACCTTTTGTTGACCATCTGTACTGTGAGTTCCCCAGCAGAGATCCAGCTCATTTGGGGACAGGAGAGCAGAAGGGCATAGCTTCTTGTCTGAGAGAAGAAGCAAAAGCCACGCTAAACACCATCAATTAAAATGCATTAGTCCTGTAGGAGCTGCCTATTAGAGTGTTGAGTGTGCACAGATGCCTCTGTTGCAGGCGTGACACCCGTAATTAGGTACCACGAGTAGGAGGACTTCACACACTATTTAGTAAAAGCATCACACTGCTTTTGCATAAACTTTTCCCATAACTTTAATTGCAGCGAGTTTCACCAATATTGGTCAAAAGAAGTATTGCCATTTTACAACAACCAGACTGTTGCTTTCTAATTAGGTTTAAGACACTTAACAAAATAGATGAGATTACCAAATGTGGGGGTGCTATGCTATTATAAGTGAGTTAGTTATGATAAATGTCTATACTTAGTCAAGAAAAATTAAAGCTCAATTTATTCTTATACATTTTCATGTTCCCTGTCACTGCTGACTGATGGCTTGTCTTTTCAGTGCATCTATAATGCTTTAAAATAAATAAAACAGGACTAGAATCTGCATCTCAATTGCTGCAGTATATTTTCACTCACAACTGCAGCGTTTTCTAGATAGACTTTCCTGTTTATACTTATCCTCTTCTCATTCTTAGTCTCTTTTCTTAGCCTCAATTTCTCTTTCTATCTTTTGCCTATAGCATTTTTTTTTCATGAAATTCAAAGGAAAAACAATAAAATGTTTCTGACTGATACAGAATCTATGTAATGCAGACTGGACCACCCAGACTGGGATATTGTCAATGGGTCCCCCGTGGACTAGTGTCACTTTTCTAGCCGAGAAGCATCATACATACAAAAGATTCTTTTCTTCCTTCTGTCATGGTGTTTCAGGAAAAAGTAATGAAAGGGTAGCAATCTCCTCCCTACTGCAAGTCCAGGATTGTAGAAACACGAAATCTGACAGTCCCAAACACAAGCATATCGCCGTGAATTTCTCACGGGAACAGGCTTGCAGTATGTACATTAATAAAAAGTCAGATTATGCAAGTTGTTTGAGAATCCCTGATGCTTCTTTTCTGCCTCTTACACGTCTTCCCAAGAGCTCAGCACATTACTCTCATTAGAACGATCTGCACAACCCCCTCTATTTCCCAGGAAGAGCTTCACAGTAAGGAAATGGGGGCTCAATGGTGAAAGCTTCAAGAGGACAATCAGGCCTCGTCAGAATAGGGGGAGGCAAGAAAAACAACAGCTTGCAGAGCTTGACAAGCCCGAGTCAGATGCTGCTTCAGGACTCTTGTTGCTTGGCGTCTGTATCCTGAAATAAGAACATTGTTCTTAAGGGATGGGCACAGCGTTGCCATCTTCATTTAAGATGCATAAAGCTGTCCAACACAGAGGTCCGCAGTGATTTAGAGAGAACATTTCACATAGATATAAGAGCCAGACCATTGGGAAGACAGATAAAATAAAATAATATAAAATAATATACATCAGAATCTGTGTGCCTGGTGTGTGTGTGTGTGTAGATCTTCATACTGGGAACTGTCAGTGTATAATCCAGAAGCCTTTACTGCATTATTTTGCTCCTATGTTAGAAAAAAATAAAGCTACTCAAAAGATAAATCTGATTGGTCCTTTCATATTTACTACCACTTCTGTTGTTATTAAGAAATAAAATTTTATTTTTCTATTTAAACAGTACTTTTAAAATCTGTATACTGATTTCATTTTTCCAAACTGAAGTATAAAAAGCTATATTAATGCTATAAATTATTTGTGATATATATATATATATATATATATATATATATATATATATACTGTATATCATGTATACATATATGTATATCTTTATAATCTTTAGAATCTCCTAGTATACTTGAAATGAGTTCTACTAATTAGTGGCTAAACAGAAAAGATCACAAATGGTACTTCAGGATTTCCTGTGATTTATGAGCACTGAACAGAAATTGAAGTGGAATTGCTTTGAATACAAACATCCTATTACTTCATTGGATTGATATTTGCATAAGATGATTGGTCCTCTCACCAGCTGAAAGAACCCATCCATGCTGCAGAAACAATTAAAAGTGTTTCTGATCCTGTGAAGCCCAGGCTAGTAAAGCTCACTCCCCCTTGGGAGGAAAGCATTTGGCCATATGAGGTAAATTATCTCTCCAAGGGAGCCAAATGATGATAATGATTTTCAGAGACCAAGCAATAATTCAGTGACGAGTAAATGTTTTTCCATGGCAAGTATAAGCTTAGATATTTATAGATTCCCCCTAGTCTCCCATATAGCAAATGGCCTAATAATTTGATAATTTCTAAGCATAAATGCACTTACTCAACATGTAGCTGGTATTGGAGATTTTAGCGATACTTATGACAGAAGATTTTGGCTCTGTAGGTGAATGGCACATAGAATTTTGCTGGTAGTGTTTCACATTCTAAAACATAAATGTAAAGATATGACCAATTTGAGACTATGCACACACATATACAATAACAACTGAATAATTAGGCATATAGGTCACAATGATCTTCCCTCTTGAAAAGTTGTAGGTAAAAACATGTTTACAATCATTGTGTCACAAATTTTTCAACTTGTCATAAGATATTGCCCCTTTTTTCACCATGACCTTGAACAAAGTGGATGCTGAGATGAAAATAAATGAATATTTTCCCTGTTTTCTCTCATTTCTGTCTCAGGGGTACTTATTATTGAATCAACCTCATCTGTAGGCCTTCTGTCTTGGCTATTTTTCTTACTGCTGAGACAAAACAGCAACAGCCATATTTAAAGGTGGAAAAGTTTATTTAGTTTCAGTTTGTAGAGGTTTCCATCCATAATTGGCTAGCTCCAAGGCAGCATAGCATGACAGAAAGTCCCAACAGTTTGAGTACTGCTGAAAAGTTTAATTACATGCTCTCCTCTGAAATTTAAGGCAAACTGTTAGGTGTAAGATTCTGTATAAATTAAAAGAAAGTCAAATATTTCCAACATATAATGGCACAAGACAGCCATCAGTATTCCAAAATTACAAACAGGATATAACAGAATGGGACCAAAGCAAGTCTGACATCTAGCAGAGCTGCATCTCCAGAAATCTGTGGTGTGTTGTAAACTCCAAAGGGCTCAGGTGGCTCTGGCCATATAGTGCTGCCTTTGGTTGTAGCCTCCTTGGCTTCTTCCTGGGGATGGACATGCTCCCTCCTTGCAGTTTTCCTCAAACAACTCTCATTTTGCTTCTCTAAACTTCTGGAGTCTCAACTGAATATTCAGGTCACACTCACACCTTCACACACTGCTGTCTCAGGGACACACTGCTTGGCTTCCTGGGCCTTTCCTGAAGTCTAGTTGGAAGTCTTCCTGATTCTGCAACTCTTACATTCTGCAAGCAAGTAAAACCATTGCCACATGGAAGCCAAGGTCTGCCATGAACTGGAGAAATAGCCAGGCTATTCTCTCATAGCTGGAGGTATTCTGTCCTCTAAATCCAGAGAAATAGCTTCCCTGGGCTGCCACCATTCTGCAGCATGGTGCTCTCTTGCCCTCTTCTCAAAGCAAATCTTTTAACTTTGAAACACTGAGGATAAAAAAGCCGGTGTCCTACTGGTTTGTGTGTTATTCTCAGGCCATCTTTTCTGTCATTTTCTTCTGAAGTACTTGTCTTTTCATGATAATCTTTTCAGTGACCAGTTTCTCTTTTGATCCACTATACAGGCCACATATTTACCACAGCTTCCTTTCTGGTGAAACAGCATCCTGAATCATTCTGCTAGGCTCTTTGATCTAGAGTTTCCATTTCAGTATGGCTAAAGCCCTCAAAATTTCTAACCATCGCAACTTTAGATTGCCTTGAAATTTCTTCTGCAAGATTAGTTAGTCTACCACCTTAATCTTAGTCTCAAGACATAAACATAATACAGATAAATTTTCTTCGAAGGTAGAGAACACATTGTCTGGAGTCCAACAGCCGATGTAGTCCTTCTGCCCTGCAGAAGCCTCACCAGCCTGGTCTTCACCAGCAGATTTTCTATCAGCCTTCTGGTCTTAGGACCTTCACCAGAATCTCCCATCAAGTCCTACCTCAGGCATTTCAGCTGTATTTAGCTGACATCTCTGAACCATTTAAAACTCTTCCTGCAATCCATCCCAAAATTCTTGAACTATATAGTAAAGTATAGTCATAATTACATCTGTATTTATCGGGTATCAAATTCTGACACTTGATCTTAGCATGATACCATGAATTGATCCTAGCATCATATACCCTAGATCCAGTGGCCTCTGAAAAAATACCCACCTATGACTGAATAAAGTTTTGACAGGAATATCTACAGCAATAACATCTTCAAAATAAAATTCATAGTTCTCTATAGGACTGGTGGGGAACTTTGCCTATAGGCATTAGGTACCTCAAATGGTAGCAAGAGACAACTTTTCACTGCTAACATATTTGCTTTTGGTGTAGGCAGTATAAAAGAAAGCACAGCTGAGTCTTCAATAAAACTTAAAACAGTCTTTCTTCAAAATTACACTTTGATTGAAGTACAAAGGTTCAAAGCCAAAACAGCTAAATACATTGGAAAGAAAATAGTCTATATTCTCAGGTAATGAAAAATATATCAATTTATCACACACCATATATTCTTCTAGTTTGACTTCCAGTTTTTACAAAAATAGAAATTGTAGGAGCTCTCTTTCAAAATAAATTGAGAAACCATTACACACTCAATTCCAAAACAGGTGCTGCATGTAAATGGAAAAGAATAGGATGAGCTGGGTATAACTAATGACTAGAAAAGCATATTTTTATATTAGTGCAGTAAATGCAAAGTAAAATGTGCAATTTTAGTCAAGATTAGTTCCTAGTAACCATTAACCTTCTAATGCTAATCAGTCCTTTGCTTCTTATCTACTTTTGCTGATATTTGTTTTGGCAGATGAAACTGGGAAGAGTGATCATTTATACTGGTTTTAAACTTTACATTAGAAAGGCTGGCCTGAAGTGCCTGCTTAGGCAGTGTGCAGCTGCTGGTGTTTGATTCCCAGCATGCCATGCCACCCTTGCCCCTGGGCGTGTCCTAAGATGGTAATTGACACTAGATGTGGTGACACACCCCTGTAACCCCATCACATGGGAGGCTGAAAACAGGAGGATCACTATGAATCCAATCTACATAGTGAGACCCTGTGGACCCTGCAGATCCTAAAGACCCTGTCTTCAAGACAGAAAAGGATTATAGCATAAACTTCAATAAATTTTAGCAGATTGATATGATTCTGAAGCTTCTCCTTAAGGTTCTCATTCTGAATTTTCCATAATATTAATTTTGTTTATTTCTTAGAGACCTAATATGTTATTCTGTTACTAATTCGGAGAGTGTGAACTCTCTATCACTAATGCTGTAATCCTATTTTCTCATTATATGCAATCAGCATTATGTTAAGAAAAGTTCTTAAATAATGCTATATTGAAAACAGTGACCCAAATGATCAACCTGAAGAATCAGATTGACGGAATGATGAGTGATGAAGAAGGAATGGCGCCAACACTTCAGGGAGAGGAATGAAGCATACGTATGTGAATAAGTATAGAATGGTGCCATTGAAATCTAGCTGTCTCTACTACAATAATGGTAACTCATAAGATGATACAGAGACAGCTGTGTAGCTATGAAGGAATCAATTAAGTACTTCCCGTTTCATAGGTTTGTAAAATTCATTTGGTTTAAAGATATAGAAGCAAGGTAAAAGCAAACATTAACCCATAAACTTAAGAAAATAATTGCAAGATACCTAGTATATATTATCAAAAGAAACTGAATGAGGGATTATAATTTCAGTATTTTTATTTATATACTTGACTGTACATACCTTGCATTTTTCTCAAAAGCCCTAAAATGTAATTCATACAATTGGTAGTGCGCGCGCGTGCACACACACACACACACACACACACACACACAGTAGTAGTAGTGCTGGAGATTGGACCTAGGACCTCCTCCATGAGAAGGAACTGCTCTACCTCTGATCTCCACCTACATAAACCATCATGACTGAAATTTCTAGTCTCAATATCTAGACTGTTGGAGCAATGTTTTACCCGTACTTAATAAAACAGAAACTCTATTCTGCTTCAGAATTTTCGTCAGGACACTTTCCCTTCAAAAGTAATGTACTTATCAACAAAGACATCTACTCTGTACCTTGTCTTGAATCTTTGAAACAAATTTACCCTCTCGTATTTCCCACTTACCAACCGACAGGATATCTGAAAATGATCCCTCCAAAACTGAAGATGTGATATTGCTTTCTGTATGAAACCAGTAGCCTCCAACTCAGCCGATAGCAAATATGTCTCCTACTTGCTCAGGCCCAAGCCTGTGGGGACGTTTTTGGTCCCTTTCAAACTGGTCTATCACCTGGTTTATTTCCAAAACTACCTCCAATCTATGATTTCCTCTGAGTCCCCTCACACTTAATTTTCAACACAAGTAAGAAGATTAAATTACAAAGTCATTTGATTTTATTTAATACCAGTTTCAACTCTGTATTGTAAAGTAAACTGAGTAAAAGCAGGAAAATATCCGTGTAAACTTTTTGAGACAATGCTATATTCCATGCTATTTTCATTTTTGTTGCTTAATTGATATAAATAAGCAAATCTGTAGTAGATGCTTTAAACATTGACCCCCCTTTCCCCCAAAAAAGACAAGTAGGACCAGGTTAGTGTCATATCCAAAAGATAATGCCCTGTAAATTTAATGCCAACTCCAGGCTAGAGTTTCAATGTGGTGCCTTAGTCTTTCTTTTATTCTGTAAAACGTATAAGCTGTCACCTTAAAGAAAATAATGCTAGTAGTTTTTATTCTGAAACTAAACTCTTTAAGATGTAGGACTGAATCCTTATAAATGTAATTATAAATTATCTTTCCTAAGTATTCCTTCTGTTAATAATTTTATGCATGGCTTGAAACATGTTGATACACAAAGTTGCTCCCAAACTCCATGAAGAGAAAACAAAAAGAGTCTGCCCCACAGAAATACATAACATGGTATCGAGATTGTTTTAATTGTTTGTTTTTAATTATTTTTCAATTTTGATTTAAAAATCATTTATGCTATTCAACCAAACACATTATTTTTAAAATAACTCAAATGGCAATTCATCCTTTGAAGAGTCAGTTCATCTGAACATGTAACATGTATTTTATTTAATTATCTTTGTTAAATTACTTTTGGTTTTATTAATCCCTTCAAATGATAATCTGAAATTCATTTTTAGCAAGGTTTTCTAATGATAATGCATGTTTCAAATGATCTCAGGCAATTTGTAAAACTTATGTGCAGATGACCTTTTTTTGCATAACCATAGAAGTTTAATATTCCCAAGGTATGTAACAGCTGAGTATAGGTAATGTGTAAAAGCTGGCCTTGGTTGGGTACTTTAAGTCAACACAAAATTTAATTCAATCACTTCATAGTCAGTGCAATTGTTTACCTTCCTGTAGAATATGAGTGGCTAAAAATAAGCAGGCTAAGGTCAAAATAAAGTTTTGTCTTTGTACATGTGTGCATACCCTACATAGACACAACAATATGTCTTGAGTGAAAAGGTAGCCTAGTTCTGCATCAATTAACATCAAGATTCCACTTTATAATTAATAAAATATTTCCTGGTGATTTGTAGTAAAACAAATTGCTGATATTTAATCGCTTTTATTTTTCAGTAATATTACTGGTTAATATAGTGTAGCATATCTATCAAGTAAGGTTTGACTATCATTTAACCTGACCTCGGCTGAAAAACTCTACTTAAAATTGCACTATAAGTGAATCATTACGCGAATTAACACTTTTCCCTTATTAAAATAAGACTAACCTCAGTGGGTAAGAAGCATGTTATACATTATGCAGCTTTCCTACATTCAGAAAGGAAGTCTGTATTTCTGTATAATGTCTCACTTTAAAAGGGCATTTTGTTAGCATCCTGAGCCTACAGTGAATAATAATAAAAATCAGAACTTGTAGCTTTTAGAAGTGAGAAGCAGACACCTAGAACTGGGTCATTATTTGTAGAAAATTGACATGGATAGGGCATGGCAGTAAGAGGGCGAAAGCACCCAGAGGCGGGCATAGAGAGACAGGGGGTCAGGGATGGTAGTGGCAGATGGGGGCAGAACAGACAGCTGGAAAGGTAGGTTAAAAAGGTGGAGGAGAGGATGCCAGAAGCTGCTACAACATGTTCAATTATTTAATCTGGTTCTGTGCCTTCAGTGCTACCTACTAGGGCTCTTACAGAAATAACAAATGTAAAAAATATTAATTTGATCTATACCCTGCTATTCTCCTGGAAAAATTTGTAGATTTGCAAATGTCTTCTAGTAGGAAAATATAAACATTAGAAAAGCTAATTAAAATCTTGGATTTTTATTTGGCTTGGAACCTTCACAGGTGTCAATCTTTCTTAATTAAGAATACAGTGGAAAAAACATCCATATCACTCTAAGCCATTTCATGCACTGTGAAATTGCTTTTTTTTTCGTTAAAAATATGTGAAGTCATTTTTAATACACATTTCAGACATTTTAAAAGGATATTTCCTCAAAAAACCACAAAATTCAGAGGATTTCCTTGATGTAGTTTCACTTTTTATAAAGCAACCAACAAAAAGACAAATATAAATAGACTTTTATATGTGTGAAAAATTAAACAGTTAAATCTGTATAAATATAGTATAGTCTTAGGAAGTGAATCTATATATTTAACATGTGTACATAGTTCATTTTTCTCTTTGAAATATTATTTGTTATTGCTATTTATCCATGGAGTGCAAAATACTTATGTCATACCTAATTAATACTCCGTACTTCGGTGTAAAAAAGCACCCTTAAATTCATTTTTCTTTATATTAAGGAAAGAGAATCAAATATGTAACAGCACAACAACCACTTTTTGGTACTCAAAGAAAAGTACAACTTTATATTTTATGTCTTTAGTACAGGTTCTACAGGGTCTCACTATACAGATCAGACTTGTAGTGATCCTCCTGCTTTCAGCCTTGAAAACACTGGGATTACAGGTGTGAGCCACCATTCCCAGTCTCAGTCCCCTTCTCAGCATGCCCAGGTGGGCAGGGCCGGCACGGCACAACAGGGGTCCAACCCCAGTCCCTGTGTCTGCTGAGCTGTCTGGCTGGCCCTGTACAACCTTATATAGGAAACATTTTCAGTCTACCAAAAATGACACACAGTTTTACTTTTTTGGATACATTTGTGCATGTGCTTGTATGTGTGTGTAAGCAGTGACTTTTGGACTCAAACATTCCCACATTATCAAGTATGAATTTTCATAGTTCTTTCAAATGTTACTTACAATGAAAACTAAAACACTTAGTTTAGTGATGTTGCTTTTATTTTATATTATTTATATAACTATCACTTGGGATTTTCTTCAGAGCCAGAATCACACTCTTTGTTTCTCATCAATTGCTCTTAATCAAAGAAAACAAGTCAAGGGCTGGGGAGACAGCT
>PVJA010003690.1:22143-84643 GCA_004027025.1 Myocastor coypus
AAAAAAAAAAAAAAAAAAAAAAAAAAAAAAAAAAAAAAAAAAAAAAAAAAAAAAAGTGAACAAGTCAAAATTATTCCTAAGAAGCTGTCAGTGGGCTATGAACCTCATGGGCTTAATGTGGCCTATCATCCAATAAGATTTAATTGTGGACAAAATCTAGGCATTGGTTTGGAATTGTGAAAATTTTAATCCAAAATGATAGGCTTAGGGTCAGAGAGATAGCTCAGCAGTACAAATAATGCCTTCCTCAGTTTCTGGGTTCAGTCCTGGAGAGAGAGAGAGACAGAGACAGAGACAGAGACAGAGACAGAGACAGAGAGAGAGAGAGAGAGAGAGAGAGAGAGAGAGAGAGAGAGAAACCTAGGTCAGATTTCTTGTATAAGCAGACTTTTTTGAGCTTAGTTCTCTCCTGAAGTTTGTAGCAGCAGTTGCCTGTGGTTCTCCAGTTGGTTGTACCTTGAAACTTGGCATAACAAGACTTAACAATCAGTCTCCTCAGAGAACGGAAAATCACAGTCAGAGGTAGTTCAGTGCAAAGTACCTATATTTTGTAAAGACACACAGAAGTGTGCATTCTTTTTCTACTATTTGTAAGTGGAAAGAAATTATAGAAATTATCTGGACCGTAGTATTTTTGCCTGCATAGCTGGAATAATATCTACTTTGCCATAATATATATATGATGCGGGTAATATATAGCAGGTCAGATCCTGAATGGGTATTATTACCCTGATTCCTCCAAACAGTAGCTAATCTTTTATTGTATGAGCTGTGTACTAGAGGGTGGACAGCAACAAAGGACAAAGCTGCAAGTTAATAATACATGAAATAGTGCATCATGGTCTGAACAGTACATACAAGAAGTAAAAGGCTGAGCTCTGAGAAGTCACTTGAAGATTTTCATCCACTATTTTAATGCTACATTAAACAGTTCTTTTATCCCTGGATCAGAGACTTTCTAATTGTTGGGATAAAAAGAACCTGGAACCCACAAGTTCAAAGAAGAAAATGATTTTAGCTCACAGAAGTCTCAACAGTCCATAATTGGGTGGCTGTAAGCAGGGAGGCAAAGGAGAGGACCATTGCAGCAGAGCAAGCAGTCGATGGCAGAATGGGCGAGAAGGCAGGAAGCAGCAGCCTGCCCCACATCCTTCCCTTTATATACCATCTGGGTCATAAGTCTGTTGCTCGGTGCCATCCACACTTACGGTGGACCTTCCTAGTATTCACATTTGGAACATTGTTAAGCCAATAACTACGGACTACTCCAATTACCTCACCTTTCATCCACACTGTACGCCCTTATACCATATTCACATGCCTTAGCTCACATCAGCCCCTGAAAATCCCACCTGTAAGTTCACTTCATACAAACCATTGCTAATCAGTGAGTCTGGAATTTGAGGAGACAGGGAAGTAGAAGAGAAGGAGAATGTGATCTTTATTAAATTCTTACGAGATGAGAGGAAATATATTAGTTCTTCCTTCACAATCATCATTTATATATTTAATGAATATATGTCTAATATATCTAATCGTTAGTGAATTTGTAAGCCTAGCAGGAGTAGAAGCTGAGATTATGAGTCACAAATCTAAAGTCCATGATTTTCTACTAGGTAGTTTCTCTCAGACACACACAGCAAAAGAATGCTTGATTTTCTCATTTGTAACCCAAGTATTTGATTTTTTTCCCCTATGGAGGTGAGATATAAATGATCTAAACATATATTGTAGAGTCTTTCTCATTGACACTGATGCCTCACTTTTAAGTAAGCAAAGATGAATAGTAAGAAAAATAAGTCTATATCACTTTCTGAAGGTGAGAAACAATAATTTCGTATAAATTTTATGTGGTGCCTACATGGTGGAGGAGACTAGATCCTGCTACATTAAGGTACCATAAAGATATCTGAAAGAGTATTCAGACTAAATGTATAATTATGAGAGAATTAGTCAAGGAAAGACTTTGTACGGGTCTAATTGGTAGAATAACAAACAACACAACTGAGCACAAATTTCTACACAATAGTTAGAAAATGATAAATTGTTATTAATAATAGGTATTACTGAGGTATTACTATCTGTTAGCTATTATGCTGAAATATGCATTTTTATTTAACATTAATAGAAATTCTTTTCTTCATAATTTTTCTCATTTCTGATAGGAAAAAAAAAAAAGCCCTGAGCTTTTGGAAGCTTAAGTTCATTGTCTAAGGTTACACATCTCCAGAGCCTGGCTGACTACTTCTGTTAGTTTCTTATCCTTTTCCACTCATAGTTCAAGACTCAGGTGAAAGACATCAGAACTGTATAGCTCAACAGTGAAGCACTTAGCCAGTGTATAGAAAGACCTGTATTAGACTCCCAGTTTGAAGATCACCTAGGGTATCCTCATGCACCCCTGGAAGCCCCCACTTGGGAGGCTGAGGCTAGAGGATTGCTGTTAATTCAAGATCAGCCTTGGTGGTCAGTGAGTTGGAGGTGAGCCTGAACTGCCTGTCTTAATGCCCAGCCCTTAAAGTAAGAAAAGCTTAGGATATCATTTAGTAACTTATGCAGTATATGATTCATATCTTGTCTCTCTGTGTTGATGATTGGTGCAGAGAAATTTACTAAAATTCTGAAGGCTTCTGATTCCTTATCTGTAAATGAATTTAATAATGCCCATCTTAATATATTAAAATACATAAAATAGAATATGTAAAGCTATTGGAATACTTGAGAGTTGTTAATAAATTCAGCATTATTATAAAATAATTGAACACAATGTACTTCATTTGCTCTGCTTAATTTAAACTGCATTATGTTTGATAAAACTAGAAATGGTCATAGTTTTCTTCCATAAGCATGTTTCTTTTTTTTCAAAAAACCTACTGGTATCAATTAGTATAAGTAGATCTTAGTTCTTAATATTTCTGATTTGTGACATCTTCTGAGATTTTTTGATGGATACCTTCGTTATCAAAATACTAGTTATTTAGTTGCTTTTCAAAGTTTAAACATTTGTTTATCCTTTTAGTGCTTGACATTTGCTTTCTATAGTTTTACTTTTGTCAATCAAATCAGAACATTGCTTTAAAAGCTATTATTAATACGAAGACCCATGCTAAGTATCAGTATATTGAAAAGTATGGAAATGTTATTAGTTTTGACCCTAACCTTGAAAATATGACACAGACAAGTTTTACTTGCACTGTGGCTGAAAAGATTGTTTTGCTTTTATTCACAATTTGCAACACTTGTACTTGTGTATGAATATCTAGGCACTTATGTTCATTTTGATGTCTTTGCTATGAAATGGAACTCTATTTCTATCTGAAAACAACATTACTTCCCTCAGCTACTTGCTACATATTCACCACTGAATTACAAATTGATTCAATGCCTAATCTTAGGTGGTAAGTGGTTGATTTCTGCAGTCCCTCAATGAAAGATTTCTGATGTTTAATAAATGACATAATTTTCAAGAAGTTAAATGACCAAACTCTTACAGATAGAATTTACAATTTTTCTTATTCCAGTTTTGATGGACCTGGATGAAGATGTTCCATAATTCTTCATTGTTTTTTACTTGTTATTAATCACTTAAATATATTTATTTGAGAGTAACAATAAATAGGACAAAGGAAAGTTAGAACTTGTAATAGCAATAGTGTCTACCATAAATGCTGCTTAAACGAAGTACAATTTTTTTGTTTATTGATGTTTGAGTGTGTGATACATGTATTGTTAAATCCTAGGAAAAGAGAGGAAGACCACACTTGTGTACAGCAAGTAATTAGTACCATTTTGATATAATAAGGAGTGGCTCTAATAGTAGAAAACATGCAAAACAGGTCTCTCTCCTTAGTCTACCACAGTGTCCTAGCAAGTGCACAAAGTTTACCAAAATTGTGCTGAAAGCAGGTGATTACCTCACAATGGCATGAAAATGAAACAGCGGTCAAGTTTTATGATGTTTGTTTTGATCAGAAGTGTGATATCAAGTAATCAGAAAGGAGAAAGAATAACAGTACAGAGAAATCAGCTACTGCATACAAGCAAGTGGCGTCATCAGCAAGGCAGGGCACATCAGTTGTGGTCCCACGTTGCGTGGGCGTGGACACTTTCAGAAAAAGTATGCGAATCTCTCTAGCAGAGCAAAGCACTTTCTCTAATCACTCTAGACCGCGGGACCTACACAACCACAACTGTCTCTTCTCACTGAGTTTTGAGGTAGCTTTTTCTAAGTGTTCAGATTCATTGATCAGAGTTTTTGGCTTTGTTCTCCAAGATATGTCGTCGTACTCATATTGTTGTGCTCTTAATGTAAATGCTCTAGTAAAGTATAGAATAAGAAAGATGCAATGGTTTTTTCCCCCCATTTATATCTGAGTAAACTTAAGCTCTATACCTAGAATTTATCCTAAGTGTTAAGTGAACTAAGTTAGATAAAAATGTAAAGCTAGTAGAATATTGGGGCTGGGGAGATAGCTCCGAGGCACAAGTGCCTGCTGGGCAAGTGCAAGGTCGTGAGTTCGAACCCTGGTCCCACAAAAAAAAAAAAAAAAAAAAAAGAATATTCAAGTCACCTGGAATTTCTAGGTTGTTTATGTCCCTTTCTAATCAAAGCTACATATTTGATTTTATTGTTTGCTCTCTCTCTCTTTCCTCTCTCTCTCTCTCTCTCTCTCTCTCTCTGAGTGTGTGTGTGTGTGTGTGTGTGTGTGTGTGTGTGTGTGTGTGTGTGCCTCTCTTTTTTATTTTTGGTTATTTTTAATCAGAGAGTCCTACCTTGATCAGGTAGAACACAATTCTCGCTTGCCTTACAATTTTAGAAGTACCTGTAAAGTGAAAAATTCCCTTTAAATTGTTAGTGAGAAAATCCTAAGGAAGAAGCCCTTTAATAACACTTGAAGAAGCAAGCAAAAATTTGCTTCTGAGTTGATATATTTAAGCATGGAATTGAATGTCCGTATATCACCTTCCAGTAATTGTTTTATTTTATTTTAATAACTTGCATATCAGTTTAATTCAGATGAAATTTCATGTGATATTTATGCTCAGTATCCTATTCCTCCTCACCCATGCTCCCAGGGATCAAACTTAGGACCTAGAGCTTGCCAGGCAGGCACTTAAACCACTAATCTATCTCCTCAGCTCAGGTATCCTAAATTTTATACAGAGAAAATTAAAGAAATATTTACCTTCTATAATTTCTTAGAATGTATGAAACAAAACAGATGGAAATTCTTTTTTTTTTTTTTTTGCTTTTTGAGACAGGGTCTCACTATGCAGTTCAGGCTGGCCTTAAGCTCACTTTTGTAGCCCAGGCTGGTCTCGAACTCACATTGATCCTCCTGCCTCAGCCTCCCGAGTGCTGGGATTACAGGCGTGCGCCACCACACCTGGCTGGAAATTCTTATACTGCATTTCTTTCTTTCTTTCCCTCCTCTCCCCCTTTTTCTCAAAGCCATATTGTTGTGCTCTTAATGTAAATGCTCTAGTAAAGTATAAAATAAGAAAGATGCATGGTTTTTTTTCCCCCATTTATATCTGAGTAAACTTAAGCTCTATACCTAGAATTTATACCAAAAACTATATCAATGAATCTGAACACTTAGAAAAAGCTACCTCAAAACTCAGTGAGAAGAGACAGTTGTGGTTGTGTAGGTCCCGCGGTCTAGAGTGATTAGAGAAAGTGGTTTGCTCTGCTAGAGAGATTCGCATACTTTTTCTGAAAAAAAAGTGTTATGGAAAGTTCTTGAGTCTTAGTTATGCTCAGAAGAGATGGTTTTGTCCAAAGAGAAATGGCAAAAATGTCTACTGAATATGGTAGAGATCTGAAAAGCCTCCAAAACCCATTAAAATGATTTTAGATATGATGCACACACAACAATTACCAAAAATGTGGATCTTAGAATGTATGTTACTAACATTGAGAGTGGGCTTGAGCAGATGAAAAACAGGATGAATGGCTCAGAACCTTAGTTCCCTCAGCTAGGGATTTAGAAAGAATTTTTAAAACTGATGTTTTATTCTGCCCCTAGGGCTGGCTGAGCAGGCCACAAAAAACAAAAACAATACAAAACAAAACAAAACAAAACCCCTGATATCAATTATTTTAAATAATTTCTTTCCCTTTCATATTCAGACATAACTACAATGAGTGATAGGAGAAAAGGAAAGATGAAAGGAAGGAAATTATATTTGTACATACATAGGATAGCTTAGACAATTGTACTAGTAAATCTGGTAGTCTACTGAAAGGAGCAGTCAAAGCTTATTTTTCTCTCCTTAATTTTTATTATAATTTTGACCGCATTTGCATGCTTATATTTGGCAATCTGAACAACTAATTTTTTTTTAAATGGCTGGTTCAGCCTGCCCTGGGGGTGAGGTTGGCATAGCATGTGGTGCCGGGATCAAACCATGGTACCTGTGGTTGCCTAAACTTGCCTGAGCAGGTGCTTTAGACTGCTGGTCCATCTCGCCAGCCCTGAATAACTAATTTGAAGACAATAATATGCAATGTAACAAGGATTGTTGAATTCCTATCCTTTTGTCTAGTAGAACTCTGTATCATTTCTGATGTGATTTTTCTTAAAAAAAATAGTGAATCATAAGTTTGTAAAATATGACATTCAGCAGAATTTCTCTTCAGATTTTCAAATGAATTGTAATCATTTTATCACCAATAACAATTAAAAATACAATTTTTCCATTGTCTTATGCTACAACATATACTATATATAGTGTGTGTATATATATACAGAGAGACTTATATCTATCTATGTTATATTTAACAGTTATTTTTATTTGAGTTCTTTCTTAACATTGTTATTCTTAATATTTGGATTTTGTAAGGTTGAATGCTCAATCTTTTTATGTATTTTTATGATTTTTATTTTCATATCTATAAATTGTATTTATAATGGAAAAAACAGTTAAGGTAAAGAATAAAGTACATTAGCACACGGTCATTTAATATTGACCTTCCTAATAGATATTAAGTTTGTGTCTAAAGATACAGAAATTCAAGCTGATGATTTCCACCATCTATGCTACACTGTAGACCCAACCATTCAGAACTCCAGTAGGGGTCAAAGCTGTCTACTTTAAATTATATCCCCAATAGATAACCATGCCCCCCTATAATCTATGTCTCAGTAAATATTTGCAGAATTAATTAATTGGTAAGTACATTTTCCAGTTTCCTTCTCCCATTACACATGCAGATATCAAGCCACTGCAAAGAGCATGTTTTGAACCAGCCCATTTTTCTGCTTCCCTTTTACATTTTCAGAATGATATTGATCAGAATCCTTAAAAATCAAGCCAACAAATGTGAATTTGGTTCAGGATCAATCCTTGGCTTCTGATTGCACATGAAAAGCATTCACAAGGTCTCTTGTATGCTTTCTTCCTACAGATACTATGTCCTATTCAACATTTCCTACTCTCCCTCTTTAGATAATCAGCATCCAGAATTGCAGAATTATCACTCTAGTATTTTAGAAAAAAGAAATGATTTGCATTTGGGACCTTTTTAGGACCTCAGTTGTCACCGTAAGTGCTTTTATTTCTATCCCACCTAAATCTGTTCTTTTATAGCATTATACAAAGCAAAGCAAATGGAGAAAAGCTCAAAAATATCAACCAAATAATCCTTCTCTAGCCTATTTTTCCTTGTTCAAATAAATTTTTTTCATAACAAACTCAAAGAATTTGCTAAACTTATTTGTTATATTTATTTCTGATGTACTCCGTGATACTTTCAAAATAATCTTGGGGCTGGAGAGATAGCTCCATGGCACAACTGCCTGCCTGACAAGTGCAAGGTCATGAGTTCCAACCTTGGTCCCACAAAAACAAAACAAAATGAAACAAAACAAAAATAATCTTCATTGCTCTGCAAGAAATTTCTAGTGAAGGGATTTTTCACCTTGGATTACTACGCCTTCTGTCTTTGTCATCAACAAAGACATTGCTGCAGCAATAAGTGATTTGTTTTGTATTGGTTTTGTGTTGAATTGTCTTGTCTTGAGATACTTCTCATCTTCAATTTCAGTCACTAAAGACATCACTACTTTTCCTCCAACCTCTAGGTGTACCATGTACATAGCTTTCACTCCGCGCTTTGTATCCTAAGGCTAAGCCTTTGTACTTACAGTCACATCATCTACCACCTACTTCTTATAAAGTCATAGACCCAACATCAAATTATGCTACAGACAAGCATCCATTGACCTCTATACCCAGCAGCGTCACTGGTCACACACCAGATCTCAATAATAAAAAAAAAAAAAATAATAATAATAAGAGAACCTCCTCACTCTAAACTTGTTTATTGGGGACAGCGAGATAGCTCAGCAGTCTAAAGCTCATGCTTAGGCAAGCTTAGGCAGGCACAGGGGACCAGGGTTCCATCCCCAGCACCACATGCTGTGCTGGCCCCACCATCAGGGTGGGCTGAGTTGGCAAAAAAAAAAAAAAGTAAAAAATAAACCTGTTTACTTTTACTTTTAGTTATTTTCAGTTGATAGCAATCCACAATCCAGAGACCAGTCATTGTCTTTGAGCCCTCAGTTCCTTATGTTCTCTATCCAGACAACAAATCATGTTGATTCTATCTATAAACTATCACTGCAGTCATGAATCTGTCTAGTTTTAATATCCTCACTGTTGCAGCCTTAATTTAGGACCTCACCTTCTCTTGTTTGGCTTCCTTTAACAACCTCCTGGCTGGATTCCTTCCTTCCAGTTTTACTTTCCTCTAATTCATTATTTACACTGCTGCCAGAGTGTGCTTTCTCAAATGCAAATCTAATCATGTCTTTTCCTTGCTTCAGAATCCTGTAATGACTCCCATAGCTTTGATGATAAAGTCCAAGCTCCTGAGCATGATCTGGAAGGTGTTTTACGGCCAGTATCTGCTTATCTTTCCAGGTGCACTGCTGTCTTTATCATTGATACTTTTCATACTGAACAAAAGTCTACGTACAAGAAGATATGGTCCTTTTGGCTTCCTAAGCATATGACTTCATGCATGCCAACTTCTGCATGTCATGGTGAATTTCACTCCTTTTTAAAAACCCACTTTAAAGGATATATCACTCAAAGTACGTAGACTCCAATTCAATGCCAAATCCCATCCTCACCCCACCCCTGCCATTTCAAAAACGTATTGTTGATATGCATTTTGCTTGATGAAATTTAAGATATGATGAATATAAACTGTGACTTATATTTTCTAATAGTCAGCAAATTTAGAATGAACAAAATAATGTAGAAATAGGATTGACATGGTAGCTCTATTGACAAGATATTTAGGGAGTTGTAGAAAGCATTTTGAAACCCAGATATGAAAGTTACTAGGTATAGAAATATACATAGTTACAAAGACTCCTGAAGTTCCAATTATTTCAATAGATAACCCTGGATTCTGACACATAATCCAAGATAACAGGAGATTCTGAAGAAATACTTAGCTAAAGCTTTAAAGAATGCTAGCTCCTATTATACTCACAGCCAAGGCACCAGTGGACAAGTATGTTTCATCAACTTCAAAGAGAGGTAGGTTTAACAGGATAGGAAAGGTCTTTTTTTTCTGGTATAAAGACAAACTAAAAAATTTAGATGCTCAGTGATGACATAGCTTTTCACATTGTTACACAACGTATAATAAGAGAGAGACACAGTGTACTCAATATAAGACAAAGATTGCAATTGACAGAGAGTTTCATGTGACTCAAACATGAAGGATCCAAGCATGGTTTGAATTATGGATAATAAGGAATATAATATCTGGAGCAAGAGTAGCCAGAATTCAATGTATTCTCTATTTGTCTTGTTATTCCTAAAGTTTACAGTCCACTTGAAATATGACTTAACTGATAGGAGAGCAGAAACACTAGAATGATAAAAGTAATGAAAAATAGGGAAGTGAGGAGCAGTAAAAGAAGACCGGAGAGTTTTGTCTGGACAGAGAAAAATTATCGGTGGATATGATAGCTGCTTTCAAGTGTAGTTTGTTATGCGGTTTTAGATGATGGCACTCACTTATAGTTAAATAATCTGTGTGCCATGTGAACTTCTGAAAGCATTTAATATATCTGAATTTCAACTTCTGTACTTATAAAGGAGAAAAATAGCTTTCTTAGGGCTATCAGGAACGTGAAATTACATAACTGCATATAAATTATAGGCTGGGGATTTAGATTAGCAGCACAATGTCTGCTTGGCAAGCACAAGGCACCAAGTTTGATTCCCAGCATCATTAAAAATATTTGCCAATTCAATGATGATATCTATGGAATAGAATAAGGGTAGCAATGTTTTTAACAAGAAGTTTTAAGATCTTTTCCAGTGAAATATTAAGAAACAACTGAAAAAATGCACTGGCTCATCATAACGCAGCATTTCTGGTAAGTACAGATGGAAAAGGCTTGGTTTCCTGTTTGGGCTCACAAAGTCATTTCCTTCATAAGCCTTCTTTAATGTATGTTACGGGTATATGTTTTTAAAAACACATTAGTTAATCCTCAGTTATGCCTTTGTAAGCATACCTCTACTATATAAATATAATGTTCTATGCTAGAACTGATCATTCCTACTTCATTTTATCATTTTATTCCCAGATTCTAATTTGTAACAAGATAACCGACTTAGTTACTTTTCTCTCATTGCTGGGACAAATACTCAACACCCAAAATGAAAGAAGGAAAGGTTTATTTAGCTCACAGTTACTGGAGGGTCCAGTCCATACTCAGCTGGCTCCAAGGAAAAGAGGCACATGGTAGAGGCTGCAGTTCATGATGGCGTAATAACAACAATATGGCGACAGAGCCAACAGAACAACCAGGAGAGCAGAGCAGCAACAGTGTGCATCTGTCTCTCTGTCTCTCTTTATATTACATTCAGGCTCTCTGCCTTAGTCTATCCACACTAGGTCACACCCATAGTCCCAGAAGTAGTCACACCCATAATCCCATCAGTACTAAAACACATAATCCCAGTGGATTATGGGTCAAATCTCAAACTCTAGAAGTCCCTGCCTCATGATTGCATGAAACTTTGGGGGGACAACTGAACATAAACCATAAAAATAACCTTTATGTATTATTTCTTAAAGTAATAATCAAAACATATAACATAGTTATGTTTAAGTAATATTTCCTCAATTAAGCAATCACTTAAATTTAATATAAAATATAAAGAGAATTTAAAAATTTGACAGTGATTAAACAAATTACTTACTCAATTGTTTTCTTTTTTAAAAAAAAATGTATTTAGTACAGATTCTACAAGGCCTCACTAGGTAGAACAGACTTGTAGTAATTCTCCTATTTTCAGCCTCTCGAGTGCTGGGATTATAGGTGTACTCCCTCTCCCAGGCTTAATCACTGTCTGAATGGAGCCTGCATGGCAGGATGGGGACTGAACTCTGGCCTCTGCGCTCTGCCTAAGCATGTGCTTTAGTCCACTGAGCTATCTGGCTGGCCCCTCAATTTTTTTTTTTTTTTTATAATCCCAGGATTCATTTAGTCTTGAGTGAGTGCCTATCCTTGGAAATTTCCAATGAAGTTTGTTCTAAATCCATTAGAAATTGTTTAGAAAAAGTTGTTCACTGCTTGAAGGTTTGATTGAGGTGGTCTTTAAGTCACATTCTAGCATCAAGATTCAATGAATTAGGTTATGATTATATTTAGTCATGATTTTTAAGACTACAGGCAACGATGCTTGCATTTAGCTACTATCCGACAGTGTACATGGTCACAGGTTTAAGTGCGGACCAAAATTTCTTTCACTGATAACATGATTACTTTTAGTTCATAGTTAAACTAATTATTGAAATAGCTTTTGCACATACAACATGGTCTCTGAGGCAGTTAATCATCTAAGTAAGCTATTTTTTTTTCACAAATGATAAATTATGACTACTAAAATTTTGCATTAAATCGGAAATGGAAGATAGCTAAACCTGTTTCCTTTCCTGTTTGCAGCTACCTCATTTATTTTCCCTCTTATCAAGAAAGCAGCTAATATTACAAGACATATTCAGCAGAGCTGTTAATTAAACTTCCCAGAGTCACACTACAACTAGTAGAATGGAAGAGAAAAATTAGGAATCTTTTCTTGTTTTTGTGTTTCTATATATACATCCCATTGCATGCCTCAAGACTTTGAAAGTTTTATAAAATAGTTTTTTGCCATCAAAAAGGAATGTATATGCAGGTTCCTTAGCTGTGCTATATCACCACCACCATCATCATCACCATCATCATCATCATCATCATCATCATCATCATCACCATCATCATCACCACCATCACCATCATCATCATCATCACCATCATCACCATCATCATCATCATCATCAATCACCATCATCATCATCTTCATCATCATCATATCTGTGTTGCTGGCAAAGACAGAGATATCTCATAAAAATGAGTTCCAGCAAATTCTTTAGCTCCTTGGATACTGCTGCATGGATAATTGCAAAGATAGCCTAAAAATCCAAGTCAGAAAAACATTCTTGCCCTCATCAGTCATATTGTATAGGGTTTCTTTCTTTCTTTCTTTCTTTCTTTCTTTCTTTCTTTCTTTCTTTCTTTCTTTCTTTCTTTCTTCCTTCCTTTCTTTTTTGTTTTTCCAGAACCTGGGATTGAACTCCAAGCACTTATTCTACTGAGCTATCTCCCCAGCCCTGTTCATGGTTTATCAGAAGTGACACTATTGATTTCTGCACTGGATAGTTCAATTCTATGGAAGACAGACCAATGAGCTATAGAATATTTGGAAGTATCTTTTGCCTTTACTCACTAGAGGCCCCTAGTACATTTTCTCCAGTCATGGAAACTAAAATTATCACTAGTCTTTCTCAAATTCCTCAGGACAGAAAAATATTTCTCTCTGCTGAATTAGGGTGATGAGAGAGAGCCTTGGTATTAGAGCTGCAGCTTCCTAGTGTTAACACCATAGAGAATTAATCAGAGTCTGGGAGATACATATCACAAGTGAATCAAATCTTCATTTTAGATACCCTGACCAAAGATCAAATTATGAAAAGAACCATGAAATTTGACAATAATTCTCTCTTCTGACATTCTGTTTTCCACCAAATGCAAATTTACCCCTAAAATGATCTTAAAAAGAAAAAGAAAAAAATGCATGTTTATAGCTAAATATTGGATATATTCTGATTTTAAGTTCGAAGATTGTTAAGAATTAATTAAAGGAAGTTCTCAGAAAATATGAAAATTAATGTGTATTTTCTTTCTGAATAAGAGTCTTTGGATTATGTATAGTGTGTGTGGGTGTGTGTGTGTGTGTGTGTGTGCATCTGAGTATTTTACATACTATTAAATGCACTGTGGTGCCTGTCAACTTTAAGATTTTCCCTGGAAGATACTATAAACAGGCTGTTTTTTGTTATGAGTTTCTATCAAGAAATAACAAGTAGAGCTGATGAGATAGCTCAGCCAACTAAGCACCTGCCTAAGCAAGCACAGGGACTGGGGCTTGACTCCGCAGCACTACATGCAATGTGGGTCCTGCCCCCAGGCATGCTGAGCGGGCCACTGAGACTGGTTGGTTGCGGTGGTGCCTGCCTATAACCCCAGTGTTTGGGAGACTGAAAACAGAAGAATCACTAGGAGTCCGAGCTGTGTGGTGAGACCCTCTACCAGATACATTTAAAAAAATAGATTAAAGGAAGTTTTTATTAATGTATTCAACTTATAGTACCTGAATTTGCATATGTCAGATGATAACAGAAACATTTTAAAAGTGATTTGGTAAATGTACACTCCCAGAGAGATCCACGGTACAGATTTTGTGATCGAAGGACAGCTACTTCTCTTGCCCATACCTAGTTTATTATTCTCTCAAAGGCTTAAACACCAGATATAAATTTTCTGCACGAGGTTAACTGGCAAGGAAACTAAAGCTCATGTGCCACAAAGTCACTGAAGCACTAAACAATCAACAGAGTTTGGAAACCTCCTGTAAATGGTTTTGAACTCCTCCAGGTTATTTCCTAGGCACCCTGTTTTCCTGCTGCAACAATTATTGCAAAATTCTATTTAGAGTGCCATTTTATGTATCTAGAATGTACTTCATAGTGCAAATATATATATTTTACATACTTTGCTACCATTATTGTTAGGAAACAGAGTATTAACAGAGATAGAACTAGACCACAATCTGGATGGATCATATGTGTTCTATGGTACTTAGTACTTGAAATAAAATTTCCTTTTTTATTTTTATTTTTTTAAGAAAAATTGATAGCTTTATTTTTAGTGTATATTTAGAAAACTAGTCTGAAAAGAGGTTGGGTGAAAGGCCAGAGGACTACTTATAAATTGAGAGCTCTGAGCCAGAGAGAGAGAGAGAGAGAGAGAGAGAGAGAGAGAGAGAGAGAGAGAGAGAGAGAGAGAGAGAGAGAGAGAATAACATTTACATTGTATAGTTTAACAACTAACATTAAACTATCTTATTGGGGCTGGCAAGAGAGCTCAGTGGACTACAGCACCTGCTTACACAAGCTCCATCAAGTACAGGGACTGTGGTAGATCCTTGACAATACATACTGAACCAGCCCTGTCCCCAGTATGCACTAAGCCTGCCAAAGTACAAATGGTGGTGCATGCCTGTAATGTCAGCACTCGAGAAACTGACAACAGCAGGATTACTATGAGTCTGAGCTGTATAGTGAGACCTTGTAACAGCCAAATATACTTTAAAAATGAAAAATATGAGGCCAGAGAGGTGGCTCAGTGGTCTAAAGCACCTACTTAGAAAAGCTCGGTCAACTGCAGGGACTGAGGTTTGATCCCCGGCATCACATGCTACACCAGCCCCATCTCCAGGGCAGGCTGAGCTGGTTATATATATATATATATATATATATATATATATATATATATATATAATTTTCACATAAGAGATGTATCTAAAACTTGTTTCCTTCTGATTCATTTCCTCATTTGGCCACTTGAAAGGAAAATTGTACCAGTACTTCTTTATTATGACCTGGAGTAGCATAAGCAATTGACCCTCTTAAATGTAAGAGACACAGCAGCTACTTTGTGAGTCCTTTCTTCTTAGTATTATTGGTTCAGCATTTCTCTGCAAAGTTCAATGAGGTTCATTAGCTTATCTGAAGAGAACGGGCCGATACTTTTGAAGCAGCTTCACTCTGTGACTTTTCTAATTAAATCCCTTCCATCAGATGAAGAGCTGCCCTTTTTACTTGACAAACATTTGTTCTAACTTGGCCTTGCTTGATTTTTCAGTGCTTTTACGTCCCTCTCCCCCCTCTATACCCAAAAGCATCTGTTTGTCAGAAGATGGCTCTGGCTGACATTTACTCTGAATGTGCTTGCTTATTAAAATATTTCAGTGTCGGACAGGCTTATCAGTGGAAAAATACAATATAGTACTGGAGCACTGGAGCACTGATGAAGATCATCTTTAAGGAGTGTTTTTATGTACTGATGAATATTTCTTAGGGGTGTGTGTGTGTGTGTGTGTGTGTGTGTGTGTGTGTGTGTGATAAAACCAAAGTTACAAGACTTGTGGATATAGAGTTTATGGGAAATAGATACATGTTTTGTGATAGGAGCCAAACTCTCTTCTTTTGTGTTTTCTGAAGTATACAAGTTAAATACTACATAGAGAAATGCAAAGATGAAGTTAAAATTAAAATAAAAATTACACAGTGCACTAGGACATTTCATTCTTGAAAGTAAAAGTAAACTCAGCAGAGGCATCCCTCTGACTTCAGAGAGAGTGTAACTACGACACAAGCTGACACCTCAAAAACACTTAAACTCTAAGAATTTATATCTATATCTATATCTATATCTATATCTATATCTATCTATCTATCTATCTATCTATCTATCTATCTATCTATCTTGAAAATACCCCCAGTATCTTGTGGTGTGTGACTAATCTTGCAAGAAGACTCTTCTTCATAAATGAACTGATGATGGTAAGGTTAAGCGCTCACCTAGGAGCAAGCGAATGGTCAAAGCTTTGAGTGTTTGCTGAGGGCTTCAGAAAGGCCTGCTCTGTCAGCGACAAGCCTTGCAACATTCAGTTTATCCTCCTATTTTCTTTAACACTATTCAGTGCTATTAGCTTGCCAGCCATGTAGTCTGTAAGTAATAGGTTGCAATAGCAGCTGAAATTGACAAGTGCTTAGCCCAGAGCATGGATTGAATGTAATTCATAGGGTTCCCGAGTTAATTTCCAATACCTATTTCATCAAGGCAGTCTGATAGATGGCTGCCAGCATCTTTTGGCTTTATCTGTAAATCCCTATGTCTTTTACTGCCATCGTTTCATTTTTTATACATTCCATCCCTTTCATTTGCTCCTCCCTATTTCCATATCTTCAAATGGAGCTTCTCTCTGGGCACATCAGTCATTTAGGGTAGAGGCCCTTGCAGCTAAACGCAAGACCTTCAAATGTTATTGAACTGCATTTTTCCGTGTAGCTCTGTTTAAAGTGATGTTTCTTTAGGGACTGCAGGGTGAAATATGAAGTTATCTGAGAGAGCAAATCTAAGACATAGGACAGATGGTGAAGCGTCAGCACACTCACAGAAATGCGGTTCATTTTCATACAGGGGACGCTCTCAATCAATTTTGGCTTGAGAAAACAGTGGCTTATATTGAAGCAGCAGCTTTTTTGTCCCTAGCAGATCAATAGCGAAGCTTACCATTCTCTAATAGATTTTAAATAAATTCATGAAAAAATAAAACCAGAGTAAATGTAAAATTAAAAACAAAGACTTCTTAAAGATTAAAAGTGTATTGAAAATGGAACAAAACTTGTCACTAATAGATCAGATGAAATGACTGTTGGTGAAACATAAAAATCATTTACAGGACACAAGAAGTTTCATTTTTCATCTAAAATGTGGTTTGGGAACAACTATCTTAACAGAAGTTCTTATTTCAACTTTGCAAAATGACTTTTTTCGTTGAAGATCTAAAGCTTTCATCTATGCTGCATGCATTTAACAACCTCCTAAATCACCACCTCAGCCCTCCTCTGTCGCCTTGAGTCCTATTCTGGCTGCAACCACCTTTAAATTACTCCACTTTCACACAGAATTTGGCAAAGAATAGCCAGAATACTCGATGTGCTATCTGTTGTGGTAGTGTTGTTAGACATTTCTTGTGCAAGAGTAAAATAGTATTTCAGTGCATATTATTGAGTGTCTATTATATATGTACTTATACATATATACACACATGCACATGTACAAACACATATGTATCCACATATACATATAGATAGATAGATAGATAGATAATTTAGTGTTTTTCACAGACCATATCTTCTATAGCAGTTATTTTATTTTTATTTGTTTGTTTTTTGTTTGTTTGAGACAGGGTCTCCCCAGCGTTCAGGCTGGCCTTGAACTCACTATGTAGCCCAGGCTGGTCTCAAACTCATGGTGATCTTCTTGCCTTTGCATCTAAAATGCTGGGATTAGAGGCATGTACCACTATATCCTGATTTTGCTATTTATCATGTTTTAAACGGCTCATGCTTAAGCTGACTTTCTCAATGTCTAGTGTAATCAAACTCAGAAACAAGTTCAGAGAAAGGAAAAACAATTCATTGATTCATTGAAAATTTCATTGGTTTCACTTCAAAAGTGAGAATTTTCCAGAAACAATGGAAGTTTTCCTAGAGTGCTGTTTCTGAATAATAATAATAATAATAGACTTCACAACTACTTACTTGATGATTCTGGATCTTCACTGAATCTAACCTTTAAATTGAAATAGAGTCTTAACAATATTGTGTAGGAGGTAGCAAAAAGGTTCATATATAGGTTTTAGGATTGGCAAATTTTTCTGTAAAAAGCTGCAGGATAAAAATAATTTTGGCTCTGTGGGCTGTGTGGTCATATAATCACTGTTGTAGCTTCTCAACTCTGTAACTGTAATGTAAAAAGCACCCATACACAAGATGTTAACAAATGGCCTTGGCTGTATTTCAACAAAAGTTTATGAAAGCAGAAGGTAGGGTTTTACTGCCCCTGCCATAGCTCACCTGTTCAGAGCCATGTAGGCCTAAGGCCTATTCTTCCACTGATCAACTATGTGACAAGGGACGAGTTGCTTAATCTTTTGGTGCCTTGGCTTCTTCCTCTATAATATGAGGATCAGAAAAACACAGCACATAACAGGTTTTTATTATTATTATTTAAATTTAACAATGGTTATATTACATATTTTCATCATCAGATCAGTTTAGATTAATAGATATTGGTATATAAGATTGATCAAACATTAAACATTAACACTTTCAATAAACATTAATTTTTTTTTCTTTTCCCCTTTCTTTTTTTAACAGTTGACACATTGCATATTGTCCTCACAATAGGTCTACAGAGCACAGTGTGTAGGCAGGACCCACCTTCCTATTGATGTTGCTAAGAAAAAAAAAATTCTTCTCTTTGAACTAAGAGGAAGCAGATGCATACACAGTGCAGTGTTCTACAGTTGCAGTGGACCACCAGTGAAGCTTGCAATGTTGGAGGCTATTGATCCAAGCCTCCTACAGCTGATCTCATCAATCTAGCTCTCCGTTTCATGCATTGTAATTAAGCTTTTTTTGCTGAGTGACCAAGGGCAAGTCAAAACAGGACCTATATAACAAAACATTCATTTTTTTTTTGTATCTTCCAGAGTCAAATCCCCTCAGGATTAAGTTTGGGACCATAGACACTACTTTGTAGAACTGCTGTTAGTGTCAGCCTTCAGGACGAGTCACGGCCATTGCTTGGCCAGTTTGCTTTCTGTGAAAGCCTGAGAGAATGTTTTTCTCTGGGTGACTCTCCTTAGATGCACTATAGTTCATTTATTCCTTTCCTCTGAGGTCCCATAATGTCCTTGACCAGAAAATTTGAGACACCTCTGAGTTACAGGATATTACAGCACAGGTTCTCTTATATCCTGAGTCCTTACTGACCTTGAAGGGCTAGGGCCAGAATATTGGCTATCCTCATAGCCCTTCTTTTTCTCCAATTTTGGGTCTGTTAACTTACATTCTCAACCCTCCAGCAGAAAAGCTTTGTGATACTATTACTCTATAACCTAGGTACTTGAGCTTATCATCACTGGCTTTGTGATTATCAAATATCTTTGACTTAGCTTGGAACTGATATTTTCTGACCATCATTGATATTCTAATAACGTTCTACACAATGTGATATAAGCATTTACCCAATTTTTACACAAATATTTGGAAATGCAAGGAAATACAAAATTGTTGCCTGTCAAGTCTATGGTATTTGGCTCAGTCTCTTATTTTCAATTAATATTCTTGAAAGACAGAGTAAAAGCAACTGAGTTTACACGGGGAGCATTATACATCAAAAAGACAATAGTGACATGCATTCCAAGCAGAGTTTTAGTGTTACATGGTGCTATGATCAATATGACAAACCTTTTGAAGGTTCTTAAGACCAATATCTGATTCATCCTGTGTACATAAGTGCATGGTTTTCTCCTTTATCTGCTTCCAGTCACTTCGTTGTTTAATCCATAACACATTCAGCTGTGTTATGCCCCTAAGTTCTTATTTTCTTTTTTAAAGTTCTTATATTAGCGATATCTGTGCACCTATGTTTAGAACAGCACAATTTGTAATAGCCAAATCTTGGAAACAACCAAAATGTCCATCATTTGCAGAATGGTTGAAAAAAATGTGGTATTTTTATACAATGGAATATTACTCAGCTATAAAGAATGATAAGTTTGAAGACTTCATATATAAATGAATGTATATTGAACATATACTCATTAGTGAAATAAACCAGACCTACATGTGTAAATATTGTATAGTTTCCCTAATACATAACACTTTTAATAAAGCAGTAGCTGTTAATGTTTAATAAGACTAAGTACTGATGTGAGAAGATACCAATGGTAACCTATTTTGGGGAAGTCCAAAGATCTTCCATTGGGACTGGGGAGATAACTCAGTAGAAGAAGCACTTCCTTGGCAAGCACAAGGGCCTGAGTTCAATGCCCGGTTCCAAAAAAAAAAGAAAGAAAGAAAGAAAAGAGAAAGAAAGAAAGAAAAGAGAAAGAAAGAAAGAAAGAAAGAAAGAAAGAAAGAAAGAAAGAAAGAAAGAAAGAAAGAAAGATCTCCCATTAGGGGCTGGGGATTAGCTCAGTAGAATAAGTGCTTGCATGGCAAGCCTAAGGGCCTGAGTTCAATCCCCAGCTTTGAAAAAACAGAAGACCTCCCATTGCAGAGCAACAGTTCAACATAATACACAAAAGAGGCTTTGTTTGATCTGCCATGTGGAGTCCTGGGAAGCACGTTCCGGGGGAAAGGTTTGTGCCACAGTAACAGATGCAGCTTATGGTTTGTAGAAGTTTTCCTAAGATGACAAGCAGACCGGCTCTGAATCACTGTAGAAAGAATTTGAAAAAGTCTCCCATATTCAGTGTGACTGAGGTAGAGCCACTTTAGGATCACTGAAAAGTTTGAATTCTATTTTACAGAAAGCAGTTTGTTGTTTTCAAGTACATACAATAATTGGCAAAACATCCAAGAAAGCATTGCCAACTGGAGTTCCTGCTGGCATGTTTAAGTGAAAAGCTGCGATCCATTTAAAATTAGCATATTATTATGTGTGTATAAATATGATCCAAATAATTTTTTTGAAAATAGTTTCTTTTCTTACATAGATTAGATGTTTTTCATGTTTTATTATGTGAGGGGAGAAAAGAAAGCCAGGAGTATTGGTGCATGGTTATAATTCCAGTAATTGGGGGCTGGGGAAATTTGGGAAGTCAAGGCAAGAGAACTAAAGTTCAAGGCCAGCCTGGGCCACTTAGCAGGACAATGGTTCAAAACAAACAAACGAAATGCTAGAAGAGCCAGGGCCATAGCCCAGAGCTAACACACTTCCTGGCGCCTAGGAACCCTTGGGTTCAATTTAAGGTTCACAAGAAGGAAGCAAAATTGACAAAACTAGGTATTTTTCAGTGTGCTTTCTCAAGGGGATTCTTCCAGTATTTAACTTTTAATGCATTAACATGTCAGTTAGAGAGCCTGTTTTTAAAATATCAGCATTTTTCACATCTTTCCTGCCACACTGGTGTGCTAAATTCTCTCACATTGTTAAAAAAAAAAAAAAAAAAAAAAAAAAGATGCCTGGCATAGTTAATCATTTAAAATGAGGAGCTCATTTAGCCTGTAGTGGGAAGTTGTTCGTGATAAATTTAAATTGTGTGGAATATTTTATTAAATTTTTTTGTTGCAGGCATATTTAAAACAATACATGGATCTTTATGGGTGGGAAATCTCTCCCAGACACAGAAAATACAATAATGTGCCTGCCATTTTGTTTTCAGGAATTCCTTGGAGTCGTGGTCTGTGTCATTTTAAGCATTTTGGACTCCTCAGTTGCTGCTTAAACTTAGGATTTTGAACAGAAAGTAGTGAGAAGACTGCGCCTTCGTTCCTTCCAGGATCACCCTAATTTGTTCTCAGTAACTCACCAGAATCGAGGCTCCCAGTGCTCCTGGGGATCAAGCCTAGCCAGCCCTTCAAGAAGTCACTCCTCAAAGCCAGTCTTTAAAAGGCTGATGCTGTCAGTCCTCGGCCTTCCCTGTTCTCCTTTATCGTGTTTCCTTGCTTTTTTTTTTTTTTTTTTTTTTTTTTTTTTTTTTTTTTTTTTTTTTTTTTTTTTTTTTTTTTTTTTTTTTTTTTTTTTTTTTTTTTTTTTTATTGTATTCATCTGGGACCATTAGCCACTTGGCTCCTGTTTTGTATTTTTAATAATAATGATCCTTCTGAGTTTTTAATGTTACTCTACAATTCTCTTTCTTGCATTAAATTCTGTATGTATGTTATGGCCACATTTCACCCGTGGACTGCGTATTGAAGGATGTAGTCGTTCCAATCCAGCTTTGAAATGTGAATCCTATAATTATGGCTACACATTGCTGCACTTTCTTCACCAAGTGGGTATAATGCAAGTATACAGCCTTATATTAATGCAGTCTTCTACATAGAAGTTGTTTCCAAATCAGAACTTTTTGAAGAAAACTTAGTTAAGATTTGAAGTTGTGACTTACATACATGTTAATTTCAAGACAGAGGATTTTTTCAAATCACATGAATAAATCTAATATTAGACTTATCTGATGTGACTATAGACTTAAATGCATTAGTTGATTAAGTGATATGGGTCTCAATTTCTCTGCCCCTCTGATTGGCTGGGCTTTCCTTTCTCAGATTAATTAACATGCTACACAGAAGGACAGATGCTATTGTACTTATTTCATTCTCTCAGCTGACGTTTAAAGAGAAGAAACACTCTTTGAACATATTCCAACAAGGACCTGAGATTAAACATAAATGGGTCTCATGTGACCATTTTCAAACCGGTGTCTTCGCCAATCAGGAGGAGTACAGTGTATGACCTCAGCCTGGACTGGCTTTCAGCCAAACACAGAAACTAAAAACAGGACCTAAGTGTTCCCAAATAAATTGTGAGTTCTTAAGAGAAATCCAGTAAATGAATGGTAGTCATTAGCTTCCAAAGAATAAATATTTATTATCAGAAAACTGGCTTTAAATTTAAAATTTGTCATTTTGTGTCATAGTTGCTAAACTAATAAATTGTTAAATTGGCAAGACACCCATCCTCCTAAACCTACTTCTGCAGTGTGAAATCTAAAGATATTTGCATGACTGTGTTGTTTAGGTAATAAATACAATAGCATGCATGCATACGTAATGTACTGGTAGGCACACAATTTATTATTAGAAGTAGGAGTGTTTTTTTTGTGCTAACATACCTAAACACTTTTCACAAGGGAAGGTCAGAGTAACACTTGCACTGAACATAGCAGCGGGACACAGGACAAGGCTGCTGAGGGCCAAATGGACAGGGCTAGTGTGAAGAACACCGGCGCTCCAGCACAAAGCCAGATGCCAGGCAAAAACAGGAAAAGGAACAAACAAACAAAGACGTGGATGGACAGGGCAAAGTCATTTGTTTAAAATTATGAGAATGAGTTACTCTCAGGGAAGTATAAGTGCAAAACAGTTAGTGAAAGCATGTACTACAAATAGTTAATTTATATTTTAAAATATAATTCACCCATTTTCTCCACTAAAACATTCTGTCATGGCCGGGCGTGGTGGCTTACGCCTGTAATCCCAGCACTTGGGAAGCTGAGGCAGGAGGATCGGTGTGAGTTCGAGACCAGCCTGGGCTACAAAAGTGAGCTCAAAGCCAGCCTGAACTGCACAGTGAGACCCTGTCTCAAAAAAAAAAAAAAAAAAAAACATTCTGTCATGTATTTTGATACTTTCCTACTCTCTAAATGTCTTTCTCTCTGTCTCTCTCTCTGTCTCTCTGTCTCTCTCTCTGTCTCTCTCTCTGTCTCTCTCTGTCTTTCTCTCTCCCTCTGTCTCTCCCTCCCTCTCTCTCTCTCAGTTTCTAACAGGATATCACAGACTAGATGCTTTATACAACATAAGTTTAGCTTTTCTTACTCCTGGGATTGAGAAGTCCAAGGTCCAGGTACCATCAGGGTAGTTTTCATGTGGTATTTCTCCTCTTTGCTTGTGTATAGCCCGAGAATCCTCCCTATTATCCTCAAATGGCCCACATGCACGTCCTTGGAGCCCTTTTCTCCTATATGGACATTCTATGATATTAGGCATACGTCCTTATGACCGGATTTCATCTCAAGTATCACACAGAAGCAGGTAATTGCAAATGAAGGCTCATGATGCAACACACTGGAGTAGGATAAATTAATTCTAGAGCACTATTTTGCCTTTGCAATGTTTCGAGTTTCTTTGTAGTAGATTATGATTTTCTGTTTATTTTCCTTGAGGATATTTCCTTATGTTATCCTTTTCTATCTCTCGTTTAATACAGATTTCAAGATCAACTGTGTCCAATAAAAATGTTGGTTTCTTGACTTAAATTGGTCTAATACGTAAGATGCTTGCTGTAGTTCTTTCACTGATGCTGCTTACATTGGACCTGGGCATATTTGGCCATGCTTCCCTATAAAAGAGTTCCTTTGGGAGTTGGCTTTATAAATCTGGTGATTTAGAATATTTTCCCTGAGAAATATTATACTGTCTTCATTTTAGTCCAAAAAATGCTTTAAAATGCAATGCATAATTTCACCACTTGATAATCCTGATAATTTTCACATTTTGGGAGAAAGTGGAAAGTACATTTGCAAAAAAGAAAAAAAAGTATATATGTATAACCTCCTCTTTATCCTCTCCTTTATCTTCTTTAAATATCAGACACAGGCATACACACATACATTTCAGCTAGATAAATTCATTTGAGGATTTTTAAATTAAAGGCATTGGTTTAGAATAAATGAACTCAAATAAAAATAGACATTTGAATACCAGAAAAATTCATGCTTATATGCTTGTACTCTTTCAAGTAACTGGTAATTGGTTTACTACTTCTCAAGTTTGTTGAGATATTTTTCATTATAGATTGTTCTTTGCTAAAGGATAAATTTAGAAACCCTTTCTCCCCAGTACTCAAAACACTCTGAATTTCTTACAGGGAAGAAATCAAGTAATGTGTTGAAATGTATACCAATATTTAGTTTATAACCTTGTGATAAATCATTAGTTATTCTTAACACTTCAGACTTTTCATTCTGAAAAGTGTTATGATAGTATTTGTAACTAGCTTTTAAACATATGTAACAGGAGTACCCTAGAGGTTAATTACATTTAAAAATCTGCAAATTGCTTGGAGTTTCCTAGGGTTGGAGGCCATATATAGCTGTCATCCTTTTCCAGGGCTTTGACCAAATTTCTTTTAAAAGCAAAAGGTTTTTCATCTTGTTTTCCTGAAATATGACCTCTGTTAGCAGTCGTGATGCTTTATAGCATCGATGCATCTGCCTACTGAACCACTGAGAGCACCTTTCGATTTGGAAACTTTGATTACATTTCATGATCACTCTTCTGAGGTCAAGGAATTTGATTTGAATCCATCAGGAGAGCAGAGCAAGGGAACTCCCTGCCGCAGTGGCACCACCAGCTTTACCTGGGTGAATACTTTCCAATGTTCAGGATATATAATTCAGTTTTATCAAAGTTATCTTGGTAATGGATAAATTTGTACTTATTCTCTAATATTTTGAAGCTTGCAAAAGCCCAAACCATGGACTTTGCAGTGAATCTGGAACAAGCACAGAATGTCAACTTATTAAGTTGTTTTTGGTCTAGGAGACCCATTGCCATTTTGAAATGTTCCAGAAAGCAGAAGTACGTGTATGATAAAAACAAGTAGCCACACATCAGATAATCATTTTATAAAGGGCACAGGGTTGGTGGAGCCAACAGAATTTAGGCCACAGATGCTGTGCTAATTTTCTCCTGGGATTTGCAGTATCAGCCCTGGACTTGCCATTTCAGAATCTATTTAATAAGCCACATGTGGGAAAACTTAAAATAAATTAAGTCTTGGAAACATTTAATCCTAATGCTCTTTGCTAATTTTATTGGACCTGAATAAGGAACTATTTATTATCTAAGGACTACCAAGATTGGTTTGGAGAGCTGTGAAAGTCAGAGGGTATCAATCCTAGCTTGCAACTTGACAAAGAAACTTGCAAACAGCTGGAAGTAGCTGGCTATTGTATGCCCTGGAGGCAAGAAAAAAGGATGAATTTAATGTTTGAAGGATGGCCGTTCATATAGTTTCATTTAAGGGAACTCAATGTCAGAATTTCAGAAATCCTGAATTTTGTCAAATTATTATGGAGCCTATTTGTAAGGTCACCTTCAGTTTCACTATAAAGCTGGTAAGATTTCCTATTTTGACAGAATATCATTAATATCTCATGTGTATCTATGGCATTTTTGAAAACAATTTCTTAGGAGTATCTATCCCACAGATCTCTGTATTTAATAAAGATGTCTCAACAAATTTCAAGGCATTTTCAAATCCTTCATTTTTGTTTGTTTATTCTAAAGTTAATTAGTAATCACTCTTTGTCTAGATAAGCAATTTGTTCTAACCTAATGGAGTAGCGAGTTCAGTTGGGAAGTCATAAAAAACCACTTCATTTTTGTACGACCTACACTGCAGGTACATCATGAGTCAGGGCAGATGTCATGTGTTTCTGCTCCTGAGAAACAGAAATGTTTATATGTGTCATTAATGTACCAATATTGTATAAGTCTACAAAGATTATACCTCACTGCATCGTATCTTTATTAATTACACATAATTTGTCAGGCCTAGAACTACGCTATGACTAGCAATTATTTGTAATTTTAATAAATCAATAAGCTTTTGTCTACTTCTCTTCAAAAAGGTTGGTCAATTCAAAAGTCTCCACAGTAAAATAAGCATGACAAATCTTTGGAGCTGATGAGCACACCAATAAACTTGAGATTTGCTTCTATATTTAACAAGCTGCTGCAGCATTATACATAAGCCTTGCTAAAGTAATTCTCCTCCCCAACTTCAAACTGCATTAATTCCACTGTAGCTTATAGCCAGAGACTTTTTTTTTTTTTTTTGAGGTACCAGAGGTGGAACTCTGGACCTTGTGCTTGCCAAGTAAGCAATTGAGCCACTGAACTATCTTCCTGTGCCCTTTCTGTATTTAGCATGAAAGGAAATGGTTTAGGTGACATAGGCAAATGATGCAAACTTTGCCTATACATTGATCTCAAAAAATCTGAAGGTTGGTTATGAAAAGTTTGTCTCTGACATAAGATTAACCCAAAATCAGAGTAGTGATAGGCACACCTTATGAAGAAATGGGTCAGTATGAATTACATGCTTGATTCTGTAGCAAATATCAATCTAACATATCATTAGTTAAATTACTAGGAACTCAACAAGTGGAACTCTAAGAAAACAAACTACCATGAGTACCAGACAACACAATGACTTTTGTTAATGTAATGGGACTATAAGTGTATGAAATGAATAAAAGTATTGAGCCGCATAGTAGTGGAGTTTATAGCTATATTTTTGTCCTCATGTTCTACTATCAATTGATTTACTTGGAAGCATTTCATGTTGAGCCTATGATCTGCAATATATTTCATACCTAATGACATATCTTAATTTGGAAAACATAATGGTAGGCTGAAATGAGCTAGGCAGAGACAGGGGAAAGAAATACTTGTGTGGATCCATATACAGCAGAAAGAGTTGGCACATACATATTTTCAAAATTTTTAGAAAAAGATGGAGCAATAAGATTAAATTATATTTTATCAGAATAGGCAATTTATAAGGTGAGAATTAGATTAGTTATACTAGGACAATATTTAGAAGTCTGTGATTTTTAATGTGATAAGTTGGCTTAGCAAACAAATTATACTATTCTTAATTGTAAATTTTTTGTGTTAAGTTCATCTCTCTATACCTGTGCTTTTGTTATACGTAAATCACCAAAAATTGCTAAATTGAAGAGCTCGTTTACAAGGAAATTCCATTAATTATGATTAGAGATCATCATAGTTATACTAAACTAACCACTTATTATATACTAGATATTATGCTAGACATTTATATATTTATTATTTAGTTTAATTTTCAAATGACTCCTGTGATATAGATACTAGTACTATAATTTTAAAAATTACTAGGAAAGACACATAAGCAGATTAAATTACTTGCCCTAGGTAAGATTCACATTCAGATCAGACTGATTCCAAAAAATAGATTATCTTTTTGTGCCACTCAAAATATTTTGTCAGAGGCTGGTGAGATGGTTCAGCTGTCTACAGCCCCTGCTTAGGAAAGCTTAGGCAATTGCAGGGACCACAGTTTGATCCTTGGCACCACATGCTGTGCCAGCCCTACCCCCAGAGCAAGCAAGTGTTTTTTTCAAACCTTTTATAAAATAGAATGGAATAGAAAAGATTATATTAAATATGTTAATACACATTATATGCAACATATCAAATATATTTAAAATACTGTGTAACCTTAAAATCATTGAATAAAGGTATTACTCAAATTATCTTTATCTTATTTCTTTCCAATAGAACTCTAGAATAACTGCTTTAAAAACTTAAATGTAGGCTAATCTTACTTTAAAAATTAGTTTTAGATATAATTAAAAACAAAATTTACAATTATTTTCTGGACACTGTAACTGATTTTAAATATCTATTGTGCCTGTCTCCCTCTATCATGAGAATTACATTATGTATGCACTTTTCTGTCATTTATTCACCTCAATTTAGGCTCCAGTTTATCCAATTAGTGAGCTTGCTGGAGCAATATTGGAACACACCGTGAGTCACAGAATTCTGCATTCACCTCAGAATAGAGCACCGATGTTTCCTACGCATAGAAAGCAATCACTGAATCCTGAATCACAGGCTTTGAGTGGTTATTAGGTGGAAACAAGTCCATATTTAGAACTGACGAGTGATTCTTTAAGTGCCATATGCTGGAATTATGACTTTCCTGGCTCATCTACATAGACACCACACAACACAAGGACACTCTTTGTCCTCAACCTTACACTAGCCAAACCTTTTTTCTATGTGTGTTTACTTCCATCTACACTCAGGTGAAAAATATGAAGTTAAAGCTGAAAACACCTTTTCTGGTACATTACCTCCCAGGAGGCCGACATCCTACTTGCAATTTTCATCCAATGGGGAATGTTGATAAAGTATAATATAAAGTCATAAACGGGGCCTTCCCTGGGCATCTCGGTGGGTAATATTTCTCCTAAAAATCACTCACATGCTGCACTTCAGAGAGGAAAAGGCAACATTACTCCCATAGACAGGTGAGCAAGTTAATGAGGACAAAGGCAGCTAAAGAGGAAGATGGACAATCTGACACCTGATGGCACCTCTTGTAATCTCAGTTTTGAACTAGCCCACAGGGAAATTAGAGGGGAACGGCAATAAAACTCTGTGTGCTGACAAAGCAGTCTGCTTTGTGAAGGGATTCCAACCTATTGATAAATACACGACGTAGTGTCTAATTTATCAAAGTAAATGGTGTTTCATTTTCCATTCTATAGTCTGTTTATCTGGTTCTATACTTCAGATCCAAATTAAAAGATTTGGTAAAAGGCCTCAGAGTTAGCAGCTGATTATTACTGACTTCATATCAGTTATGCATATAACATGCTATATTAAATAATTATATTACTCTGTATGATTTTATGATATGCATGTTATTACATTACTTTTATTTGATTCATTTTGTTCTTCATAGTTAGGACCTGTACAATTTCAGCTTCAGGAAGCAAGGGAAGAAATAAGAATTTAGGAATGTCACAGATATTTAGGTAGATGTAAAAATTTTCTTGATCTACTCTTAAGCTTTCTTAGCTTGAAGTACAACATGTGAACCTATTCATATCTCATGAAAAATGTTTAAAATAAACTTACTTAGCTACTCTTCCTCTTAAATTCCTCAGTGCTTTACTTTTAAGGTATTTGGCTGCTGTTGCTTAAAGGCAAGTGACACAAGTAGTATGATATAAATTGAAATTAAAACATAACACTTTCTTTGCTAAATCTTACACATTGCAACTCATCAGTATAATAATAACTGGAGTCATGGTACTTCAACGAAGTTAAGTTTTTTAAAGAAAAAGAATTTATGAGTGTTTTAAGAGACTTTTCATCTTCCATACATTTCTCTTTGTACCAAAAAGGGTGACCAAAGTACAGAGTTTTCCTTAGTAATATTTCAGGTGTGCCTCAGTTTTCATACAATTATTTGAACATGGGTATTCTTTTAACTTGCAATTAGAGGGAACTGTTTACTTTCTAGTCCTTCATTTTGTCAAGTAATAAAAGTATTCATTAGCCAACTATTTTATAGATCTACTATTTGCCATGATCTATGCTTTGTTCTGCTAATAGTAAGACAGATAAAAAACAAGTTGGTGAGAGGTTTAAAATTCAGCAAGAAACTTGGACATAGAATTCTGAGTTATATGTGTGATTTGATAAGAACAAAAATACACTTTTAAACTAGAACTTGTCAGAAAAGTTTGTGGTGAAGAGACAGTGCTTGAGCTAAATTTGAAATGATATCTCATTATTCAATGAGCAACCTGAGATATTCTGGGAGGAGGTTTGTGAGGCTCCACATAAAGTGCTGAGGGGTGAGGACACCAAGAAAAACACACGTGCCCTCAACAACCTGCCATGCTGAGGAGCTGTGGGGGCTGGGCTGGACACCGAGAAAGATGGAGAAAGAGGAAAGTGGTGTGCAAAGTAAAAAAGACAAATCAAGAGTTTCTACTTATCCTGAGGTAAACAGAGACCCAATAAAGGGTTTTAATCAGGAGCAAGCATGATTAGATTTGCATTTGAGAAAAAAATCAATCTGGCAGTAAAATCCAGATGGATTGTGGAAGACTAAAGAGAAAAAGAAGAACTATTTAAGATCATATTAGAAATCAGGTGGTGGCTAGGATTTGGACCATGGTAAAGAGTAGCAATTAGGCAGGAAAGATGATGCACAAGAAACATTCAGAGGTGCTTGGAGAGAACCTGGCAGCTGGTCTTGTGGGGTTGTAGTGGCAAGAATGGTAGATCCAGTGAGGTTCCAGTCATGCCCTGGTTGCCTGCATCACACATTTGGAGACAGGATTAGATTTAACAAGGAAATTTGGAAACCAAGAATTAGTATTAGGGTAAGAATTAAAGCTATGGCAGAATTTGTGATTTGATGGACTAGTGAGAGGAAGTGAAAGATAAAAGTCATATATATATGTATATATATATATATATATATATATATATATATATATATATATATATATGAAATTGGTGTAGGAAAATAAAATAACTAGCTAAAAATCAAACAGGGACTGGAAAAGGTGGCACCATGAAAGCCAACCAAGGGAAGAATTCTAGGAAGTAACCAACAATATCACAGGACTTGTAATGGTCATGTAACAAAGATCAGTGGAGTCCTTTGAGTAGAAATGAAAGACAGAAGAGAAATAAAGGAGGCCTTTATTTCTTGGCACAGGAGAACCATTTAAAGGGAAGCAAGAATCCTCTGACCGGAGCTGAGGAGAGCGGGACTTTTCTGTTCTTATTGGGGTGGCAATTGGGGTGCGAAGAATAGCATCTTGGGAGCTGACTGGGGGGAAACTGGTTGAGGTTTTAGGTGATTGGAGAATTGCCAGTATGCCTATAGAAGGAAGAAGAAGTTACCTTCTGGAGGAAGAGGAGGTTCCCTTCTAGAGGAGAGAATAAAGGGACAGTGGACCATGTCTTCTTGCTCTTGGTCTCCTGCCATGTTGGATCTCCACCATGAATAAGAAGTTTATTTGCTTGTACAGAATACCATCACTTTGGGTTTGGTAATTGTAGATAGCATCTATTGACAAAAGTAAAATCACCAGGTGTCCAAGGTGGAGAGGTGAGGAGGATGGAATGGAAATATAGAAGATTTCCCATGGAAGGAAGATGGACCATGTGCAACGTCCTCATAACCTCAGTGAGTGTGAACATCTGTGCTACAAGAAAGAACCAAGGTTAGTATATCAACAAGACTGAAAAGGCACAAAGGAAAATAGAAGTAGGAGGGGGAGGGCAGGGGATTAAAAATAAAAAAGAGAAAGCAACCTATATTATATACATGTATCAAATCCCCAAGAGGATTACACAGTGCAAGTACTTCACACACGTACTAATAAAATGAAAAATAATTTATTTCTTAAAAACAATGTAGCATTGAGGCTGGTGAAATAGTTCATTGGACTAGGCAAGCTGAGGCAAGTGCAGGGACCCTGTTTCTATTGCCAGCACCACAGGCAGTACTGGCTCCACCCATAGGGCGGGCTGAGCTAACCACAGAGTCTGAGCTTAGTGTCACGTGCCTATAATCCCTGCGCTGGGGAGGCTGAAAACAGGAGGATCACTATGAGTCTGAGCTGCAGTGAGGCCCTGTAACAACTAAATATATTATATGATAATAGTAATAATAATACTAATAATAATGATGATGATGATGATGATGATGTAATATCAGTGTAGTAAAGATTTGTCTACCTCATAGCCATGGGCTAACATTATAGATAGCATATCTGCACCCTAAAGCCATTTTCTCCTGCAGAGGGAATAAATGACACTCTTAGCCAAGAGTGTAAGAACAAAGGTAGTATATAATAATGATCCAGAATAACAACCGATTAGAAATATTTGCATAGCTGAGATAACAAATAAGTTGCGAGGGAAAAGTTAAACAAATAGTAATCATTAGAGAATAAAAATACAAGGTAGTAGGTTATGCTGATATTTTGCTTACTTTTGATAATTCAGATTCTCATAGAAAATGCCAAATTCAAACTAAGTTTTGAATTACATTTTTTCTTACATGAAAAAGAGGTGAATAAAATATTCTGTTTAAAGGACAGCAAGGACTTGGGAGATAGCTCAGAGGTCTAAGCATCCACCTGGCAATCATAGGGACCTGGGTTCCATCTCTGATATGGCATGCAATGAGGGCTCCAGAACCCTGGTTGCACAGTGCTGGTCATCAAAACCAGGTATGGCAGCAGACCCCTGTCATCCCAGCATTTAGGAAGCTAGAACAAGAGGATGGATAACTATGAGCCTAAGCTTCAGAGGGAGACCCTGTACCAAATAAACAAACAAATAAAAAAAAAATGCAAATATATATAAAAGAGCAGTGACTGTTGTACAATATACTTCCTGAATCCTCACCATTGATAGTATGGAAGTACTGAATGAAACTGGTCTTCTGGTGGAGCTTTAAAATCTGCACATATTAGGATTTTTCTCTTCAGTATGTGCACTTGGCATCAATACTTCAATTCAAGAATTCTTCTATTCATGAGCAATTCAGTTTGTGAATAAAAACAATTATAAAAGAACTTCTGCTTCCATTTGGGAACTCTGCATTGGTTGACTGTGACAGCTCAGTGATCATGACCCTATTCTGCAGGGTTGTGAGAAGAATTCAGATCCTGGACCAAGGCACGACCATACAACCCCTCAAATATTTATAAATCTAATATACAGTATTTCACATGATATGCATGGTAGTTCATGTTCTGGTCATCTATCCTTAGTCTAAAACTAATTACAAGTCTGAGAGAAATAAACATTAAATCCCATGCTGTTATAAAATGATGCAACTGCTGATCTTACAGGCAATATTCCTACCAAATTCTCCCTCCCTACAAACAGTTCTGTCATACTCTAATTCCTCCTCCTGAATGAGCAATAAGACCCATTTGAGAAGCTTCTGGCAGGAGATGGCTGCTGGAGAGCGACGTGTGGCAGTGGTATTTGGAAAGATAATTAACTCTTATGGGGGTTAAACCTATGACCTTGGCTTCGTTAACATCTTGCTCCAATCTACCAACCTAACCAGCTTGAGGCACCAAAGCTACTATAGTATTGATGCATAATAAACAATGTTAAATAAAAAATTATGCATAAGTCTAAAATAACTTAGAAAATACATTCTAAATAAAATAAAACCAAAACAGAGCTTTTCTTCTCCAAATAAGGTTTATACAAATTTTAGGAGGTTTTGATTTCTAAGACTTACCTGACGTTATTTCCTCTTCCAAATTATTACATACATTAAATATGCATGTATGTGTATGCTAACCATGAGGACAATTGTGATAGATATTCACTAATTTATGAAATTTGTAGAGGGCTGTGGAGATAGCTCAGTGATCTAAGCGCCTGCTTAGGAAAGTGCAAGGAACCTGACTTGATCCCCGGTACCACATGAGGGCTGGTCCTGCTCCATACTCACCAAGTCAGCCACCAAGACTGGGCATGGAGATGCTTGCCTATAATCCGAGCCTTGGGGAGGCTGAAACAGGCCAATCAGTATAAGTCTGACCTGTGGTGTTAGATCTTGGACCAACTACATTTAAAAAAAAATGCTTAAATCCAAAAAATGGCATTAAAATTGGGCATCAGAAGCTTTACAGTATCAGAGGTAACATGTAAGATGTTTAGAAACTGCCCTTTGACCCAGAAAACTAAAGCTGGCCATAAGTGAAGGTGGGGAAGCTTTACTGAACCCACTACAGAGAGAAAGCTTTAGGGCTCATGTCTATAAATACCTCTAGAGAGAATGGTAGTTTGGCAAACAGATCAGATTGGCTTTATCTGAAGCTAAACCTGCTGGGACCAAAACTTGATGACACCAAAAGGACCATTGGACAAATTTCTAGATGCTTTGTGTGAATTAGCATGAAAATAAGAAATCCTGGGGGCTGAAGTTTTAGAGAAGACTTCCTTGTCAGAATCCCCCTGAGTTTTCACACTAAAGAGCCTGAGTTCCTCCTTCAACTGACAGGAGGAAAGAAAAAAAAAGTGAACTATATTAAGTGTTATCTATTAACAAAGCCCTATTCTCCAGAGAGAAATATTTCATTTCCACCTAATCTCTCATAGAGGAAGGGTAGTCTTCCCAAACTGATATGTGCTAGGCCTGTTCTAATGGGGGAAAGGGTCAGGGGGTTGTGGGTGGATTACACAATGGAGAGATATTTTAAAGGTTACAGATGCTGCTAAAATACAAAGAAGAGTACAATCTTATAATCATAAGATTATACAATGCCCTTTTCCGTACTTTATTAGGATGTCAGTAAAGTACATCCCGTACTTTACTAGGATGTTCCTCCATAATAACAGAGAAATTAGTTAAGAAAGCTGAAAGATATTTACATTCCCTGAAGGAGAAAATTTGATTATGTCCACGTCAAAGGGGCAATCAAGGAAGCACATACCATATGAATTTCAAGCTTTTGGAAATTATAGCTAAAGCGAATATTGATGACTGTTGAATTCTAAGTTATAAAATACCTCACATTAAAGTCCTATTTATATCAGTTTCTATTATCCTAAATACTATGTGCAGATTCTAACAAAGAGGTACACAGCATAGAAAATATAACAAATTCAATCAGAAAAGACAAGAAAGAGAAATTGGCTCAAATAGTATACTTCAAGCTTGAGACCTGACATTCTGGAGTTATTCAACAGAGTTTATTTATTTATTTATTTATTTAATTTTTTTTTCTTGTTTCAGAACTTTTGTTTATTCACTCATTTTGGCCGGCTCAGCCCGCCCTGAGGGCAGGGCTGGTGCAGCATGTGGTGCCGGGGATCGAACCACGGTCCCTGAAGCCACCCAAGCTTTCCCAAGCAAGCGCTTTAGACCACTGAGCCATCCCGCTGTGCCCTCAACAGAGTTTTAAAACATTTTTACCTCACTTCTATATCAAGGAAATGGAAAGGTAAGCAACAGAAATTCTAAAAATATCTAATAAATAAAAAGTATGCTAGAAGGGGGCCGGAGAGATAGCTCTGAGGCAGAAGTGCCTGACTGGCAAGTGCAAGGTCATGAGTTTGAACCCAGGTCCCGCAAAAAATAAATAAATAAATAAATAAAATAAATAAAGTATGCTAGAGAGGGCTGGTCAAATAGTTCAGTGGATTAAAGCAACTACAAGCAGGAGCAGGGGCCTGGGTTTCAATCCCTTGGCCTATGGTGCCAGAACCTCCAAACGCTGAGGGCATACTGAGATGGCCATTGAGACTGGGCATGGTGGTGCATGCCTGGAATCCCAGCCTTGGGGAGGCTGCACACAGGTGGATTACTATAAATCTAACCTTGGTGAAACCCTGAACACCTATGGACCCTTGTGGGGCGGGGGGATGCTAGACATAGGGAAAAAACCAATAGAAATAGCAGGTGTTTTTAATGAGCTCAGTAGTCCACGCCTAGCCAAAGAATTAGTTAACCTGAAGTTAAAAAATATATTTTCTCAAGTAAAAATCTAAAAAGAAAACCCCAGCTCCCTTCCCACATAAAAAAAGACAGAGCACCAGCGACTGAGGAATGAATTCAGAAGACTGACACAATTATACTAAAAAAAATACAAGGATAAGAAAATAGAAAGGAGTAATAGAAAAATTAAAATACTAATGGTTGAAAACTTTTCAAAATTAATCAGAAACATAAAAGCATAAATCTAGAAAACACAAATAAAGTGGGTTCTAAAAAGAAACATTTAAATAAACTAAAAATACTTGCGAATCATAAACATATTCAAATTGCAGATAATCAAAGATGGACACATCTTCACAGACCAGAGGCAACATACTAAGTAATTCTGAAAGAAGTAGCCACTCACAGTGGCATAGGCCTATAGTTCTAACACCAGGGAAGCTGAGATTGGAAGATCATTGCATGTTCAAGGCCAACCTGGGTTACAAAATGAGTTCATGACCAGCCCGAACTTCATAGAGAAACCCTGTCTCAAAAAGACAAATGAAGGACTGGGAGGTAGCTTGGTAGTCTGCGCACCTGCCTACAAAGCACAAGGACTGAGTTTTGATCCCCAGTACCTCATGCCATATAGGCCCCAGAACCTCGGGTATGCCTTGTCTGCCACAGAACCAAATGTGGTAGGGTACACCTGTAATCCCAGCACTGGGGAGGCTGAGACAGGAAGATCAGTAAGAGTCTCAACTATATAGTAAGACCTCGTACCAAATAAATAAATAGACAATTAAAAACTTAAAGATGAACTCCAGTGAATTGAAATTCTTTATCATTAAATTTATTTTCATTCTTTATAACCATTTGTCGAAAGTGACAGAAATTAGGACATGATAAAGAAACTAATTCTCAAGGATAATTTTAAAATTTTACTCATAAAAATGTATGAAAATGGGTTATACAAAACAGAACAGGAAAAAAGAAATACTTGACTTACGGACTTAATACTTGAGTTTCAATTACTGTTAGATCAAGTAGGCAGAAAATCAGTAAGAATCTAAGTGATTTCAGTAGCATTATTAGTCATCTTAATTGACATTCAGAGTGTATTCTGCATGACATAATAATAAATATTCAAGTTCAGGTGGAAAATTCATCAAGTTATACTACATTCTGAACCATAAAAAAATAATTCCACAGCATAAAATGAAAATTTTATAAAAGTTCTTATATCATGTTTCAATTTAGAACTCAAAAGCAGTAAGACAGATAATTGAGTGATATGAGGAAATCAAACAATCTACTTTAAAAACACCGGTGCCAAAGAATAAGTAGCAAGAGAAATTTAAAAAATAAACAGAGATGAATAAAAAGAAAATACAACTTTACAAAATTTGTGGAATATTGCAAAACATTTTTCTTACAGGGAAAATTTTAACATTAAGTGCAAAAATCAGAGAAGGAAAATCCAAAATTTCAAACTTAAAATTTTATAGGGACCTAGAAAACACAAGGACCACTTAGTCTTAAAACTAGAGGGAAAAAAGCTACAAATATTACAGCAGGACTGAGTGAAAATGAAAACAGAAAAACTAGAACTAAATCAACAAAATCAAGAGCTACTACCCGGAATAGACAAAGTATCAAGGCAGCCTAACCAAGAAAGCGGAAGAGAGAGACCAGGAGTATCTGAAGTGAAGGAGACATCATTACTGACCCTACACACATTAAAAGGTTGATAAAGGGAAAACAACAATGTGGGCATACAAGTATGCCCTCAAAATTCACAACACAATGGACCAAGTAATACAGATTTTGAAGATATGTTTCCCCTCAGTCTGTGGTTTATCTTTTGTTTTTCTTGCTATGTAAAAGGAGACAACCCAATGAGGTACACAGGTAGCCTACATTTAGGGGTGCAGGAACAGTTGTTGACCTGGGGTAGCAAGGTTAGTGGGTTGGACTTTCATGAGGTGATGTAAAGTGGGAAGCCCGAGATTGGGGCAGGGGAGTGGCAGAGCACCAGGCTGCTGCAGTGGGCAGGATGGTGGCTGGATTGGGGGTCGACCTAGCAGAGCAGCCCTTATTTCCTGAGTCAGGTGCTGGAGATCAGCTATCTCAGGAACATGAAGGAAGGGTTCATTTTCTTCAAAAATGAAGAAACATGTATTGTTTATATGTCGAAGTCTTCTTTTTTGCTATTAGAATTATTGATAATAACTTATTCTATATCAGAAGAATGCAGTACATCATTTCCAGCAGTTTCCAGCATGTTGTGTTTTACAGAGCTTTAATACATCCCTGATACCATATGCACACTGGAGCCACAGGGTTTGCTCAGTTTCAAATTCAAAAAACTTAACCCTATAGTGTAGGCATGGCATTGAAAATCACACTAAAAGATACATATAAAGTATGAGATAGAAGTCTTCTCCTAGTGGTCTATATGCTTTTAGCTACTGTATGCTTGATCTTTTTCTTGAATATATAGAATATTGTAATCAAATGCAGGTGTTTATTTTCAAGGAAAATACTGAGCAAAGCAGTTGGAATTAATTGTACTCCTCAGATAAAATTGAAAATGCAAGTCACATATGAATGGATGAATGTTAAATATATCCAGGGGAAAAGTGCAGGGGAAAATTTAAATAAATGTTTTATGACTATTTAGAAAAGAAAGGCATGTACACTACAAAATGCTGTGACCATCCTAAGAACAATTTGAGACAAATTGAAATTCATTAACTTTCTAGATACGGTTGATGATCAGAATACACTTAAACACCATTGCTCAGCTATATTGTTACATCTTAAGAGTGATAGTAAAATTAGAATGAATTTAAGCAATGCTAGCCTTATAGTGCATGACACAGTGTGGAGGTCTTATGAGAAATGACCTTCATGCATAAATAGTATGTATTTGAACATACTATTTTTATATTCTATAAAGTGCTGGTATTGAAAGCATAAAAATATTCTGCTCAAATACCATTGAAAAATGCTTGTAGAGTAGGAATCTTATGTTGATAAAACACAAATATGTTTTTCATCCTGAGATCAGCAGTAGATGGTGAAGTGATGCTTGATACTGACCTCTTCACAAACACAGGCTGACGCACAAACACCTACCCTCCTGCTTGGTGCAGAAAGCTAAGCTGAGTCCTCATCAATGCTTGGAGTTGTCCAATAGCCTGGTAAGAGTGTTGATGTAGTAGTCTGCCTGTGAACACTTATGAGACCGGGTCAGCACTATGGATCACATGGTGAGCAGTGGACCTCAGCGCAGGAGAAGCTGTTGAGTAACGGGTACTGCAGCCACCATGCTTGCTGAATGGACAACCAGCACCATGGGTGCCCAGGTACTGCGTCCTGCTTTTATTGGAAAAATAATGCATAGAGCCTTTTTATAATTCTCTGTCCATTTCTTCCCTATGGTCTGTGTTATTGTTGTTGTTCTCATTGTTTGCTTTTGGTTTGTTTTGTGGAGGGAGTGACTGATGTTCTTTTTTCCTTTTAGTTGTTTTCCATTCATGGTTTTATTTTTGTGGTACTGAGAATTTCATCTTGTTCACTGCACATTAGGCAACTCTGCTACAGAGAGTGTCTGTCTCATTTGTATCCTGCTCTGCCATCTCTTCTACTCCGACATTCTTCCTTTTGGCTTCCTTCCTGTCACTTTTTTGTTGTTGTTGTTGTTGGTGGTGGTGGTCTTGAGACAGGGTCTCGCTATGAAGTTCAGACTGGCCTTGAACTCACACTTTTAGCCCAGGCCGGTCTCGAACTTGCATCAATCCTCTTGCCTCATCTTCTCAAGTGCTGGGATTACAGGTGTGCGCCACTATGCCCGGCAATATTTTTGCTCATTTAGAAAAACAAAACAAAAAAACCCTCTTTTTTTTACTTATTTTTTCCATGGGCTAGTTTCTCTTGGTCTTTCTCCTGCTGTGTGTGTGTGTGTGTATGTGTGTGTGTGTGTGTGTGTACACCATGTAACTGTGTCCTAACACCAAAAAGAACCAGCAACATACCTTGGTTCTCTGTGTCTTTTGCAAGAGATAAGAGAGAGAGAGAGACAGACAGAGATAGAGACAGAGACAGAGAGACAGAGATCGTTCAAGCATGCAGGATGAAGGGATGCAGCCACAAGTTCGAGTTGCACTGAGATCTCAGGCTACATTTGTATGATTACTTATGTCTTTTAAGTAACATCCAGTATCCTTCCTTTGTTATGCAAGGTCATTGTTCTTTATATGGAAAGTGGGCTGTGGTCATCCAGTACCTCTTTGCTCACTCCCTAGGGATTTTTCAGATTAACTTGTTTTGAGACCTTCTGGTTTGTCCAACACCCCACCCAAGCCCTGAACTTTGCAGCGCCCTTGGACCTTATGCACATGTTCACAGGGTATTGCATTATCTTGATCTAAATTTTGAGATCATAAGCTTATGTAAATGTTGTTTACAGCTGATGATTAAGAATGCTAATGAGAAGAAAAAACATTTCCTCTTTGTTGCTCAAAGAGCCCTATCTCTAGCCCTACTAACATCTAACTATCTGCCTAACATTTTTATTTATTTATTTATTTTTTTTTTGTCTTTTTCAGACAGGGTCTCGCTATGCAGTTCAGGCTGGCCTTGAGCTCACTTTTGTAGCCCAGGCTGGGCTCAAACTCACACCAATCCTCCTGCCTCAGCCTCCTGAGTGCTGGGATTACAGGCGTGTGCCACCACACCCGGCTTTTAAATTGTTTTTGACTTTACTCTTCTAACTGATTAAAAATTGTATATATGTCATGCACAGCATATTATTTTGATATATGAATACACATTGCAGAATAGCTACATTGAAATAACTGGCATACATACTAATATATACGTACATTTTATGTGAGAACTTTCATAATCTATTCTGTTAGTATTTGTGTGTGTGTGTGTATTTAGTACAGGTTCTGCAGGGTCTCACTACACAGATTAGACTTATATTGGTCCTCTTGTTTTCAGCCTCCCAAGTTCTGGGATTACAGGTGTGCACTATCATGCCCAGCCTCATTTGCTATCTCAGTGCATGCTGGAAATGGGGCTGGCACAGAACCCTGGGGATCGAACCCCAGTCCCTGCATCTGACTAAGCAGGCACTTTAATTCACTGAGCTGCCTGGCCAGCCCTTCTCATAGTAATATTTAAGAATACACTGTACTAACCATAGTAACCGTGTTGTACAATAGGTCTGTTGAATGTATTTCTTCTATCTAGTTGAAATTTTGTTTTTATTTATTTATTCATTTGTTTATTTATGGTGTTTTTTAGGGAAGGGTCTACAGGGTATTGTGGGTCTCATTACTAGATCATACTCATAGTGATTCCCCTTTGCACAGCCTCCCAAGAGCCGGGATTCAGGCACATGCCACCACGCCCAGTTTCAATTGCCATCTCAGTGAGTCCCTAGTGGGGCATGCAAGCAGGGCAAGTCTGGGGATCGAACCCCCATCCCTTCACCTGTTTGCAGGGGCTTTAATGCGCTGAGCTATTTGACCAGCTCCACAATTATGTTTTATATCTTAACTGCACACACACACACACATGCACACACACACACACACACACACACACACACACACACACACACACTAGTGCTCAGTACTCATCATTCCACACTCCAAATTTATGCATAAAAATTATTTAGATCCCACACATAAGTGAGGACCTCTTCCTCTTCCTACAGATATTCTGATGAACATTAATTCATAGCAAAGTGACTTAGGTCTCTAGTGAAGAAGCTACATTTTTATTCATTTTAATAAAAACTCTTGATGGACCTCTGACCTTCCAGGGATCTCTGTGGTTACTGTGGCTTCCCAGCCTCACAAAGTGCTGTTTTCTTACTTACTTCTCTGTGACCGTCTGTCCAAGTGTTTCTTGTATTTATTACAAGGACATTTCTTTCAGAGATAGAAAACAATCATATTTTAATAAGATGCATATTGTTGATTGTAAGGAGGAAAATGTTTAAAGTTTTGAGCTCTTTTCCTGTCCGCCCCAATTATCACAGCACGCAACACCACCACTCTCTACCTGTGCTACAAGACAAGTGCTAATTGGATCCATCAAAGGACACCAATTAGGCTACTTTTTGTTGTGGCGATTCAGAAGTTGGAGGGGCAGTCTGTGTTGGAATAAGCGGTCTTTCAGTTTCTGAAATTCCTCAGTAAGTGCAGACTGCTGGACTTCTGAAAACTTTTGCCTTTCATCTTGCTCTCAGTTTCTGACCAAATATCTTTTCCTCCACATCTTTGGGGTTTTTTCTCCTCCCTCTGCCATGAGGATACAGGATAGCTGGTCCCTTTGTTCGTATAAGCCCCAGGAAAGAAGATCCTGGTCATTGCAGTGCCACTGTCCTGTCCTAGAGGTGTTTATATTTGAAGGCTGAGAAAACAGACAGAGCACTTAATCCACCTCTCTCCTAGTTGGTGAGGACCGAGGAACATCAAGCTCCTACTTTGCTGCTAGAGAAGGGGGGCCATGGCCTTGGGTGGGAGGTGTGTGAGGGCAGGCTGGTCTGTTCTAGTTCACCTAGTTGAAGTCTGCCTTAATGTCATTTCATTAATACCTAAGCTACCCCCCCCTTGTTTTCACTGTTCATATGTGGGCAAAGTCTCTATAGTATAACTTCTCTGAGACTGGAATGAATTTGAGAAAGTAAAAGGAAAAGTAATTGCTCTGAAGAAAAGATAAAATCCACAGATATACTAGAAATCTTACAGTTCAATCTTTTTGAAAAATATAAACATGAATCTTCCACTAGCCAAAACTATAATGTCTTCAGCTTTTTAGGAAAAAAAACATTCAAATGACCTAAAAAGAAATAATAAAAGAGGTTGCTATGAGGATGTTGGTAAAATGCAATTTCCAGAGTTTTACTTATATTCACTAGAGTTTCAGTCTGATCTATGCCCATAAAATGAGGATTGATGTTTAGAATGATGCCCCTGCAGCTTTGCTGGGTTCTGAATCATGAAAGATTCAATTACCTTCAATAAACTGAACTTAACTATCTCAGGAAAGGTGATGAATACAAATTAGAGGCATCATCAACAAGCAATGCTCAAATACAGAAGTTTTTTGATTAAGTATCAGGTAACTAGAATTTCTGATTTATTGGAAACCCTAATCTCTAAGCATCTTAGAAAATAGCATTGGTTATGCACTCTTCCTTGTGGCCTAGCACCAACAATATTTGGGTCATCCAGATAACCTACAGGAACAAAATGACTAGCTGGAAACTTGATATGCTTTGAATCAGTCCTAATGTATCTCTTCTGCCACAGTTGCTATCTTTTGCTTAGCCCCTGAATTAGAACAGATCTCTTTTTCTTATTTTCCCCCATACACCAGCTCTTCAAGCAACATATATTTGGTGGTGTTATCTATCTATCTATCTATCTATCTATCTATCTATCTATCTATATATATATATATTTACTTTTATTTTAAAGAAGGGCCTACAGAGTGTTCAGGGTCTCAGAACTAGATCAGATTGGCCTGTTTACAGCCTCCCAGAAGCACCACCATGCGCATTCTCAATTGCCCTCTCAATGTGCCCCAAGGGCAGGGCTGGTACTGCAGGACCAGGGATCAAAACCCGGCCCCTGTGCCTGCTTGAGCAACATCTATTTGTGAAGAAGAGTGAATGTAACTTCTAATTTATTTCAGGGGAGTCCATGAAACACTGAGATCTAGCCTTAAATTCTTAGCCAAGTTTATCTACATTCCAATGTCCCGGTTCTTACCATGGTGTTAAAAAAAGACCAGTCTCAAACTACACTTCAGAGGCAATGTAAAACAGGTTCTTATGTATATAATGCCTCCATACAAAATGATGTTTCCAACAAATGACAACAGTGCTCACTATTCAACAAACGAAATGGACTGGAGTTTGATGCCCTGTACAGCCTGCTGTGCCAGCCCCTGAGCCCCAGGCCCAGTGTCAGCTCTGAAAGAAGGCATAATCGTGGCACTGGAGCGGCTCAGACAAGAGACTCACTACAAGTCTGGATTGCATAGTGAGACCATGTAACAAATGCATATGTATGTTGTTGTCTCAAATGGACAGTCACCTCGATTTAGGCTGTTCCTATTACACACAGGTAATATCTAGGTGAAGCATACACTTAAGTGAAAATAAGATAATTAATATAATAAAAAAGCTAAAAGCAAGATACTATAAGATTTAAAATAATACATAGTTATAACATTCTAGAAAAAATTTAGTTGTTTTTAAACTGTGAAATTTCACTAGGGACGTGCAGAAACTCATATTCCTAACATAAGACTTAAATTACCATGGAAAAGTTTCTATTAATATCTCAAAGAAAAATAATAGATTTAGGGAAAATATGGTAAATATAAGTAATTTAAAATATAAGAAGCAGTTAAAGAATCAGAAGGGAAAGATAAAAAAATGAACAAACAAATAAAGGCCTAGTTATTAATTTTAAAAACATTTAATAGAAGAGCAAACCCACACTGTTGGGTACCGCAAAGAGACGTCTCCAGTGGAAGAGTTGAGTCGTTCTTCCCTTATGAAATGTGCTGAAGCCCTTAATAAACTGACTTATCAATAGCTATTAATAAAAGGATGCAAAACTCAGAATTACACAAACATGTAAAGGTGACTTTTCTTTGGACACTTTAGAGGAGTTTTAGTGTTCTTTCGTTCTTTGTCTTCCTGAGACAGGGTCTTGCTCTGTGTCCAGGTTAGCCTGGAGTTCACTGTGTAGGCCAAGCTGGTCTTGAAGTTTCATGATCTTCCTGCTTCAGTGTCCCAAGTGCTGGATTACGGGTGTGCGCCACCACATGTAGCCCATGATTCTTTGCATTTGCATAATGTTGACTTTTTTTTTTTTTTTTTAACAGTGGCAAAAGGCTGGTAAATGAATGTATATGAAATTGAGTAGGATGACAGGAATAAAAATATAGAATAATACAAGTGAGATTGTTAAGAAAGGTTATGGATATTTGTTTTATTTCCTGACACACCTCTCTCTCTCTCTCTCTCTCTCTCTCTCTCTCTCTCTCTCTCTCTCTCTTTCTCTAGTTTTAGCACTGAACACATTGCTCATTTAAATACCCATCATTTTTTCTTTCCATCATGGATGTAGGTTCCACAAACCTGTTCTGTCTTTTCATCATTTCACGCACTGTGACTACACAAAGTGGGCACTCAATATATATTTACCACCTTAAGAGGAAAGCGTTGTAATTTTTATTACACTTTTTTTTTTTTTTTGCATCCACAGATCCCTCATCACTGTTATGGTTGCTACATTTTGTCACCTTGAGAAGCTGAAAGGTTGAGACTATAACTAAGCCACTCAGCATGGACCAAGGTGCTTACTTTGTAAATATCCTCATGCTGTGCAAGAGGAGGGGATGGAGACAGTGTGAGTGCTGGACCTGTCCTGGGGAGCAGGGTAGCCTGCTTACAATCTAAGGGAGGGAAAGAGCCCTCCTGACATAAAAATCGTGGATCCGTGGATCTTATGTTATTGTATACTGATTTTCTTTTTCTTTTTTGGGGGCGGGAGGTGGCTCAGCCTTCCCATAGCTTAAGCAGATGCTTTAGACCCCTGAGTTATCTTGCTGGCTCCTGATTTTCTTCTAGAGTTCATGGTAAACACAGAAGTCAGAACCTGCTTCTCCCACTCAAAGAAACAGAAAACTTGTACTGATGTAGTAAGAAGTGCTTGTATCCTAGACAAAGCAATGGGAAGTATTACTTTGCAGCAATCTTTATCCAATCAGTAAAATTATCTGTATTTTATAATGATATATGTATACTATTATTTGACCCTTAACAATGTGCTAACCTTGCTTAATCCTCAGTTTCTTTGATAAATTTTAATAACATATCAACCTCATCAGATAATTTTTGAATGTTAAATAATGTTGTTTATTAACTTCTGAGCTTGTCATGAACTCTAGAAGATAATCAGGGCTGGTCAAATAGCTCAGCAAATTACAGATTTGATCCCTGGTCCTGCTATGCCAGCCCTACCCGCTGTGGTATGCTGAGATGGCAAGCGAGACTGGGAGTGGTGGCATGTGTCGATAATCCCAGCTCTTGGGAGGTTGTAAACAGGTAGATCACTATGAGTCTGATCTAATAGTAAGACCCTGAACACCCTGTAAACTCTTCCCTAAAATACAAACAGAAAGAAGAAAGAAAGAAAGAAAGAAAGAAAGAAAGAAAGAAAGAAAGGAAGGAAGGAAGGAAGGAAGGAAGGAAGGAAGGAAAATCAGGAGCCAGTGAGATAACTCAGGGGTCTAATGTACCTGTTTAGGCAGTGTTAGATGTTTAAACTGCATCTATTTTGAGTACATACCTAACAAATATGAACAGTAAAACACTATTTTATAAGTTGTTATATGGCATGTGAAATTCCCAAAACTAAGCAATCTATATAGAAAACAAGATTAAAAGAGAAAAATGTATAATTTTATATTAAACCATATGTCTTTTACTACCTCACCCTGAGGTGCCTTCTGAAGAGCAGTACTATTTGCTTAAAGTGCACTGAAAGTGAATATTGTTTCTAACCAGAGCACCGCCTCTAAAGCCCCCTTCCGTTGCACTGTGAAGAGGATTGCGGAGAGCAGCTGCCACTCCTGGGTGTGCCTGCAGTCCAGCGGTGAAAGCAGTAAATGCTCACGGTAGTGCTGGTGGCACACCCCAGGGTAGCTCGCTGCGATCATATCTGTCAGGCCTAATTCTGCTTTGCAGGGGTCACTGGCGTTCATTCTCTGTTTTCAGTGATTGACAGTTGGAGGCATTAAAAACCTGGGGTTATGCATCTCTCTGATCTAGGTTTCTGTAAACAAGTGTTGACAATCTGTGGCTCCGACAGTGTGCAGATGGAGGGTCGTGGGAGCACCTGGGCCTTAATTACTAAGGTTTTGCGGACTTCCAGTGGCATTGGTACTCATTTTCATTCACTCAAGACCCCAAAAAATCTTTTCTTAGAAAAACTGTCAGCCGGGCAGGATGGCTCAGTGGTCTAAAGCCCCTTTTTACAAAAGCTTAGGCGGCTGCAGGGACTGTGGTTAGATCCCCGGCACCACATGTTGTGCCAGCCCTGCCCTCAGGGCAGGCTGAGCCGGCCATAAAAATAAATAAATAATAAACAAACAAAAGTTCTGAAACAAGAAAAAAAAATTAAATAAAATAAAAAAAAGAAAAACTGTCAGCCACAAGATTTTGTTAAAACTGAAGCACATTATGTTTCCTGTGGTGTATCAATTCACAGGGTTAATGTTTTTCCTTAATTATTATTGAATGTTTATTACATGATTATGATTGATGTTAGATTAGTCTTGAATAAATTTGTACTTTAGAAGACTATAAACCATTATCTAACTTGATAAAAATTGTGTATTAACAAAAGCATATACGATCAACATTATTCAAAGTCTCATGAACTGATGATAAGTTCAGAATTTTTCTTCATTTTTTCAAATTCATTTTTTTTCAGGTTGTTAGTTTTTATATTGAGAAACACAATAAAAAAGTGAAGATTAACTTCTAAGTTATCTGGCAAGCATAAGTTAACATAATTACATTAATTGTCAAAGGTTCTTTTTTTGCCTTGATTTTTCCAGACTTTTCTATAAATGAGGCCAGTAAAAGAAAGTACTTTGTTAGCTCTAGGTTGACAGAGAAATTGTGGATCTTATGTTACTGTAGACTGATTTTCTTTCAGAGTTCATGGCAAGTGCACAAGTCAGAACTTTCTCCCACTGACAGAAACTTAGAAATCTCACACTGATCTAGTGAGAAGTGGTATCTTGAAACAAAGCAGTGGAAAGTGTTACTATCTAACCTTTTTACAATTGGTGAAGTTATCTGTATTTTATAATGTGAGAAAATGAATAAGATCTCTGCAATTACCTTCATGGTTCCAAACGATGTCCATATCCTATACCCCTGAACCCAGGAACATGTTACCTGGCAAGGTCAAAGGGACGTAGCATATATAGCTAAGTTAAAATTCTTCTGATGGGAAGATAATGCTGAAAATCTACTGGAGACAATGCAATCATGAAAGTCTTGATGAAGCGGAGGTATGAGGATCAAAAGAAATCCAAATAGACATAAAGACTAAACCACAGTTTGATGCATTTTTGAATTAGAGGCAGTAGCTGTTCTCTGAAAACTGCAGGCAGAGAAACATGAATTTCTTCTCTGAGATCTTCATAAGAAAGAACTCATCTGACCTTCCAAGTTTTGATCATAAAAACAAAAGACAAAATCTTCTTATAATATTTTCATAATTTATTAGTAGCAACAAGAAGAAATACATAGCATAAAAATTAAGCTACCATCAAGAGATATGTGAATCTTGAATCTACTAGCATGTTTTCTTTTCCACTATGGATGGTTTTATTATTTAAAATAATTATTGGACGATTCTTCTCTTTCTTTCTTCTCTTTCTTTCTTTCTTTCTTTCCTTTTCCTTCCTCTCCCTCTCTCTCTTTTTCTTGACAAGGTCTTCTAGGTAGGCTAGGCTGGCCTTGGGCTCATGGCAATCCTCATGCCTCAGCCTTCTAGTGCAACGATTACCAGACCATACCACTATGCCCTGCTTAAGTATGCTTTCCATTAAGAGAATTTGACTCTTTTTTTGTAACTTTATGGTTACGTATGAGAAAATACAATTTTAATAACAAGCAATAGAAAACTCTAATTCAATAAGTTTATTAAAACTAAATAAATTTATAAAACACAAAAACATAAAATTCAAGAATGAGATTTAAAACAATCAAGGAAACAGTTGTCAATACCACTTTGGGGACCTCAGCAAAAGAAATGTATGACTTAAACAAGGGTTTCATCAGAATGTGATCTGGAGTCTGACAAGTCTTAGTCTCTGTCACTCTCCTGCAAAAGTGTCAAAACACATCACTGTCCCAAATGTGGCCAGATGTCTCTCCTGTGAACCTGTCAGTCGAAGTCAATAAACAACGGTCCTGAAGTAAGAGTGTGGCCACTGGAGAGTTGTCCCTTTGTGTGGCAGACTGGTTTTAAAAAGGGAGAAAGGAAAGTTTGGGTGTCCTAAGCAAAGATGCTTCAAACTGCCAAGCATTGATGTTGGAGCTTACCACACACTGGGGGTTGGCAGTTCCATTCATTGTGTCCCTAAAGCACAAGTTAGAGGTACAGACAATAAATCTCAGATTTAACTCAGCTACAAAAGAAAAGTGCAAATTCTGGCCTGGTAGATAAATAATCAAACACTGAGCAGTATTTACAACATTGCTTAGGGAATCAAAAATCAAAAATGAATAAATATAATTAACAACATGGATATATGTAAAAGAGAATATTCAGAAGCATAATATAAGCTTTTTAATTCTTTGCTCTATCTACACACCTGGAAAAGTATATTATCTTTTGTGTTGTGTTTTGTTTTAGCTAATCTTGTCATACTAGGGTCAGACAATATGAGATAGATTTCTCTCCTGACTGCTGACTTGTCACATGACTTTTGACAAGTAATTTAAACTTTCAGTTTTTCAATTTCTTAATACATAAGATGAGAATAACCCATTGAAGTATTGTTAGAAGGCCAGCGAGATAGCTCAGTGGGTAAGCTCCTGCTTAGGCAAGCACAGGGACCATGGCTGGATCCCTGGCACTAAAAAGTGTACCAGCCCCACCACCTAGGCATGATGAACCAGCCACAGATTCAGGGCATAGTGGCACACACCAGTAATCATAGGAGGACCACCATGAGTCTGAGCTGTGAAGTGAGACTCTGTAACAACCAAATATACTTTAAAAAGGCATACCTGAAACTACCTGATATATAGAAACTCTAGTAGATAATAGATTAGCATTTCCCTTCCCTCATTTTAAACTAGATCAAGGCTGGGGAGATAGCTTTGCAGCATAAGCACCTTCTTAGCAAGGGCAAGGTCCTGAGTTTGAGTCAGGGCCCTGGCCGCAAACCCTCCAAAGGTGCTCTCCCTGTGTGATTTGGGGCCCCCCTGTCACCCACTTTCTGAATACCCTCCCTGCACACAATGAGAAGGATCACCATTGTTTCCATTGCAGCTTATTTATGAAGATTAAAATAATAAATTTTTATGTGCTTAGCATAGTATAAAGCATATAGTGAAGATTTCAGAAGCACTTGTTTTAAAAGTAACATTTTAATTTTTAATTTTTTTATTTTGTCTTTTTTGAGACAGGGTCTCCCTATGCAGTTCAGGCTGGCCTTGAGTTCATTTGGTAGCCCAGGCTGGTCTCAAACTCGCACTGATTCTCCTACCTCAGCCTCCCGAGTGCTGGGATTACAGGCGTGCGCCACCATGCCCAGCTAACATTTTTGTTTTTAATTTTGTTTTTTGGCCTACACAGCCCACCCTGAGGGTGGGGCCACATGGCATATGGTGTGGAGGATCCAACCGCAGTCCCCTGCGCTAGCCTACTCTTTCCTAAGCAGGTGCTTTAGACGATTGCATTATCTTGCCGATCCTAAAAGCAATATTTTTAACACATTGACACTTAAGGTCATAATTATCATTAATGTTCTGTGTATCTTGCTGAAATAACTTTACGCTGTCTCTTTAAATAAAAAAACACAGCATTACATGATGAAGATGTGCTATTATGTATTCACTTACTTTTCTAGTTACCCAGCCCACTTCTTAAGCAATAGTAGATGTTCACTGTGAAACTTCTGGATGGAATTTGGATTACTTGAATCCCCAATCAGATGCATAACAAACTAGCAAATAAAAATATTATTTATTTCAGGGATTTGTAAAGTTCTGTTCTGTTAGGTTTCATTGCTATAACAAAACACTTGGGAAAATCAGTTTGAAACAGGAAAGGTTTATTTCACCTAGGAGCTTCAAAGGGTTCAGTCTGGGACCTACTGGCAGGATCCACTGTACCTTGGCCTGTAGTAAGGCTGAGCCTCTGAGGGGACCACGTAGTATAGTGGCCAGGAGCACAGAGAAAAAGGGAGAGGGCCCCAATAGATCACTCAGTGATATCCACTGCACCCCAGATGTTACTTCTTTTCAGTAGGTCATCTCCTAAAGTTTCTATTACTTCCAGTGTGGCCCCCAACACATCAGCCTTCGGGGTACATTAAAGATTCAAGCTATAACCCCTAGTCAGTCAGTTCATGGATAAACTGGAATCAATCTAAATTCACCATAGAGGATTTTTATGTGTGTGAAGATCAGAAGTTATCTGCTATCACTGTTGTGATTTCGAAATACTAGAAATCCCGCAGGATGGAGTAAGAATGGAGAATGATGAACTAGTTGGACCAGAAAGAAATTCAACACTATGAGAATGATGTCATGGATTTTGAGATAAGTATTTGAAATGTTTTAGAACTGCGGGCAGGAAATCTTGATCTCCCTTATATGTTCATTGACAAATCCAGGAAATCTGCCAAATACTGAATATCCTTCCCGGATTTGCTCTCTTAGGTATACCCTGATCAGCTCCCTTTGTTGCATTTATTTATACAAGGAAGTCTCTCATCAGTGACAGGCTTAAGTTTTGCCATTGCCCTGAGGCCACAGTTAGTATGATTAAAAACAAAAACAAAAGCAAAAGCAAAGTCAGAAACAAAAACAAAAATCAATGAAACCTGCTTGTGCACTGTATTTGTTGAAATGAACTCCATGTACGAGTTTGGCAACCACTTCTGCCCTGTCTCCAGCCTGTTCCTGTACCCTTGGGCACTGCAGAGACTTTCCAGCTAAAAGTGAAACTTAACTTACCTTAGGAAGTCAAAGGTAATTAAATATAAATCAGATTATATTAAAAAGTGAGGATAATTGGTACTGGAAATCAAGTTAATTATAAAAATATTTGATATTGCTTATTATAGTAAAATAGGTAATTAAATATGGAAGACAACATATGTATACGTATTTACGTATTATCTTTCATTTGTGGCAATCTAAAACTCAGGTGGATATGTTTTAATTTCAAATAGAAAAATCAGGAGTGGATGCTTTACTATTCTTTAAATTACAAACTTATTTCTCAACCCTAAAGGTATTTATACAAATATATAACAAAAATTTCAATACCATTGTTTCTCCAGCTGTGAGAATCACCAAGCTAGTTGGTAGGTATGGAAGATAATACTAACTGAGTTAAGCATCTGGGTGACAATCCCAAAGTACAAGTATTTGTGGCATACAAATAATCCACAGTAATATGTATGTTGATATTTGAAGTTAATTCTCATAAGAATGCATTTAGCTTTAGTGCAGATTTAGAAATCACTTTTAAGTATCATTACTGATCTTTCTAAAAATAATTGAAATTTTGGATAGGTTTGGAGAATAGTGATGTTCGGTTGAATCAGTCGCTTTCAGGGGATAACATACCCATAAACTTTCCAGCAAGTAAAATTTACTTTGTGTGTGTGTGTGTGTGTGTGTGTGTGTGTGTGTGTGTGTGTGTGTATGTGTATGTGTGTGCATGTGTGTATGGAAATAAGGATTGATCGCAGGTCTTGTGCTTGCCAGGCAAGTGCTTCTTCTACTGAGCTATCTCCCCAGCCTCCTAAAATTTACTTCTTTTTTTTTTGTCTTTTTCTGAGACAGGGTCTCGCTATGCAGTTCAGGCTGGCCTTGAACTCACTTTTGTAGCCCAGGCTGGTCTCAAACTCGCACTGATTCTCCTGCCTCAGCCTCCCAAGTGCTGGGATTACAGGCATGCGCCACCACACCCGGCTTTAAAATTTGCTTTCTAATTTGATGAATTCTAATTTCATTCTTATAACAGATTTAAGAGAGGATATATTCTACTCCTTACCTTCTAAGTTTCCTTTTACTAGTTTCTTTTTTCCCCTCTTTCTTTTCTTCCTTCAGTTCTTCCTTTTCTCTGTCTTAAGTATCTGGTATGTGACTCTAATTACACATAAGCAAAATGGCAAAGTTGCCCTTCACCTTCTAACCACCTCCTTAAAAATCATTTAACCAGTTAAGTCTTCCTTTCACAGGATCTGTTTATTAGTGCCTGTATGAAATAAGCTTGAGACAGATGATTAGTGTCTTTTTTCCTTTTCTTGTGAAACTGACAAAATGTGCCATCTACTAATTTTGATTTCTCCCTACTACTGAATCTACTGAAACTTGATTCTTTGACTTTCTAGCTTCCAGAACTCTGAAATGTAAGTTTTGTTATTTATAAATCACTTAGTCTACTCCATATTGTTGCAGCAGCTTAAATGGACTAAGAGAGAAATATATTTAGCGTATACAGTTGTTTTATCTTACCGTTTCTGCTCCAGGGAAAATATATTTGTTTTGGTCTCACCAAAGAAATAGTGTTCCTAGAATTAGAGTTATGAAGACATATGGGAAATATTGTATAATACTAGAGCAAAACTTCCCTGGTATCAAAATCCTTTTACATCTTTTCAGTTTTGTGGTAATCCCGTATCTACATAAACCCTTACGGTATTTGGAAAACTATGCCTGGAGCAGAGACAGAGAGGGAAAGAGCCATGTGTGGAACATTCCCCATGGGGCAGCAACTCATACATTCTTTCATTTCCCCACAGTTTCCTGAACAATAGTTCTGTGATGTAGAAACTATGTAAAGTAATGTAAGGAATTGCCCTGTATCTCATAGCTGGTAAGGGGCTGAGCCATGGTTCGAACCTGTAGAACATCTATTTACCTACCTGCAAATTTTTTTCCTTTCGTATGACTCACCACCTTTAGACACAGAACATATAAATATGCAATGAAACTATACAATATGTGAGTTATAAAAAATAAAAATGTTCACTGTGTTCTATTTTTTCATACATTAAAATCATACCAAGAAGGAAAAAGACATTGTTAATATCTCAATATAAAAGGGTGAACATTGACATAGATTTCAGATGTGTTTTCAAACTAATGCACAAAGAATAATACTTTGAAAATTGAAAGATACAAATAGCATTGCTATATTTCTACATAATAAAAGCACATCGTCTCTCTTTAATGAATGCAGTCAAAAAAATGTCATTTAAATAAGAATTTCCCCTTACTTCTATGCCTCTAGAGTACAATAATAAGAAAGTATTTATGATTTTTTTTCTGTACCTGATACTTAAGAATCTCCAGGCATTCTACTAACAAGGTATAGTGTTTTTTTAATCTTCCCATCTAATTAATATTCATTTTTGAGGAGTGAAAATTGTCTTACTTATTTTAAGTAAAAATAAAGGGCACTGCTGTTTGTAACTAATTGCTAATTGAGCAATTACTCTATCATGTGGCACTGGTAAAAACCATTACTTGAGGTTTTCAGCAACTTCTGATTTTAACTTAATAATCATTTGAGCTGAAATTATTTAGTAAATTAAGTATTTCTTTACCAGGAGCTCTTTATACTTCAGGTAATTTCTAATTATGCTACCTAATGAAGTAATTATATCATTAGGTAGAAATTTGTCAGAGTAGTTTTTTTTTTTTAAGAATAATAAAATATGGTGATGACATTTTCTATGAAAGAAAACTAGAATAAATGTAAGCCATTAAACATACTTACCTAAATACATATATCTAGTTCTAGCCTGTGGGGAGATGCCTTGAAAGAATTTTTCATTGGTCTTTGTCTAGCGACAGTTCTGCATCAATTAACTGAAAGATTAAATGTGATCAAATATTTGGTCTTCACAACGTCTTCTTCATTTCCAGTTTTCTACCCTTGAGCTGCAGGTACCTTGCAAAAATCAGATTTAGCCTAGGTTTGGCCTAGGTACTCAGCCTGCCCTGCCAAGTCTTGTCCCAGAAACCTCTGGGTAACGCCAAGCCATCTCTGCAAGGGATTAAAAATTTGCCAGTTCTTATCACACCTGACTTCAGTGCAAGGAAAACTACTGAAACTTTGCTAGTGGTCCTCCTATTACTAAAACTTTCTAGCAAATAGAAATCCACTATGGAAACTGCTCTCAAGAAGCACTGAACAAAGGGCACTTGAAAATGGTGAGTGGAACTTTAAACCAATTTCCTCTGCTAAAGAAATTGTTGTATTAGTCTGCACAGAAAATTGGCTATTGCTCCTCTTCCCAGTCCCTTTCCTATAAGTACTGCCAGTTCATTTAGCTCATCAGCCAACGCTGAATTAGGAGGCACCATCATTTTTGTTCTCACTTGTGCTTTTTCCAATATCATTATGACATAGAAATGTAGTCTGCTGGGAGCTGCACTGGCCCTGGCAAAGGGATTCTTGGATTGTGAGCACCCGCCAGCCAAAATGAACTCATTTTCTGAATTTAGAAAGCCATGCTTTTGGATTCATTTCTTTTGTTTTCAAGGATGGTGGCTGTAATAATTTATCATTGGTGTCTTAAAAAGATTCTGCACTTTAAAATTTCTCCTTCCATTTAGAAAATCTGCCTTTGGTTAAAAGATACTATAGAATCTGACTAATACTGTGCAAATTCCCTCTGAAATGGAAAGAAAACAGAAAATGAGGTAAAATTTTCATTAGTTTCCTAATCCAGATAAATAGTCTGACAGGAGACATGCAAAAATTTAGAGATCAAGTGATGCATAGATTGTTCATATGTACACAGACACATATGTGTATGTATGAAGGCAAGAAGAATCTCACTGGCAAATTCAGAAGATAAGCTCTGGAATCTTAAAATGCATTTTTAACTAAAGAGGTTTTCAAACTTGTTTTGTAAAATTGTTATTTTTTTTCCATTTTCAAGCCATTGATATTTAGAATTTAAAATAATTGTACTGAAATGATCACTGTTCAGTGGGTGATTGTTGATTAAAAAGATCCAAATATTATCATTTTTATTTTATCTTATATTTTATCTGTTATATTTGATGAAAGAATTCCAAGTTATGTATTAGTATTCTCAGCCTGTATATATATATATATATATATATATATATATATATATATATATATATGATGCACACATACATACATAATGCGTAATATTTTCTCAAAAATATATTGCAATAAATCATGCTGAAAGGGGGAATGCGTTGTGAAGAATATCTTTATTAATATGCTCTTAAAGTATTTTTAAATATTATTTTTAATTATAATAAAGTAACTATACCTGTATCTATTAAAAATATACATGTATAATGAGTATGTAGAATAAAAAAAAAATGACCAAAATACCTTTGGAGGGAGCTGTTTTTTTTTTTTTTTTTTTTTTTTTTTTTGAGACAGGGTCTCACTATGCAGTTCAGACTGGCCTTGAGCTCCCTTTTGTAGCCCAGGCTGGTCTCGAACTCGCACCAATCCTCCTGCCTCAGCCTCCCGAGTGCTGGGATTACAGGCGTGCGCCACCACGCCCAGCTGGAGGGAGCTGTTTTGTAACTTAGAGCACAGGATAATTAAGAATGCATTATTATATTTCTTTAAAATATGGTGAATCTGTATCCAGACATGATGCACTGTCAAGAGAATAAATGGAATACTTTGTTCAAAAAAAAAAAATAAAGTAACTGATACTTTTCAGAGGAATCCTACTGGAAAGATAATGGCAAATAATTACCAACAAGAATAAAGGAGTGTGTGTATGTGTGTGTGTGTGTGTGTGTGTGTGTGTGTGTGTGTGTGCAGGTATGCAAGTATGCATATATGTTTACAGAACCACACCAACTACCAGCAAAATTCATCTTTCAGTCACTTCAGAAGGACTTTCTGTCGTTAGCAGCCTTTTCTCTCTTTCTATTGTGCCTTCTAACTGCTACACTGCAGCAATCAGAAAATAAAAAGCTGGAAATGCTCTCCACTGCGGAGCACAGATGAAGGGAAGGCTGCCACCTTACCCCCAGACACCGACCCAATCTGCCAATTTGCAGAAGTGGGCTACCAGTTTCATCACTAATGATGAGATCAGAAGACGCCGTAGCTGCCCTCACTCCAACAAGCAATAGATATTTCCTGCCAAGGATGCAGTTTTTTGAATTTTCAAAAGGATCAAGCTGTTAGTACTACTGCTAAATGCCAATATCAGAAAAGAACTTTTGAAAAACCGTGGGATGCTTTCCTCTGTGTTCCCTCAAGATGTAGATTTCATGCATTTGTAATTTTTAAAAAAATAACAGGATCTATCTAGAGGTCAATGGAAGTGAAGGAAGATAATTGGAGACTACATTTACAAACTTTAGAAATATTTCTGACCAAGAGAAACCTAAGTTGTCAGAAAACTACAGGGATATAAATGATCTCTCTGGGGTCCCTGATTATCTTGGTAGGACACCTGAGATACAAGATAAAGCAGATCACACACAGAGTGGTAGAAAGAAGAGAGGTGCAGATATTGTTATATGAATCAGCTCCAGTAGCTGCTTTTTTGCTTTCTGAACAGTAGAGCTGTCCTCTGAAAACTCCACTTTCATTCAGTACACCAACTCATGTAATTAATCAACAGAGTTACTGAAGGTAGGTAACCGAATATAAAAGACCCAAGAGGTTTTTGCAACTTCTGATGTGGTTGCAGAATCTCCAGAGGCAAAGTGCCCTGAGCAAGGGACTTGGAGATGGGCTTAGGCTTTCACCTGGTACTAGAAATTGAACTCATGAGCTCATGCTTGCCCAGCAGGCACTTGTGCGTTGGACTAAGTCCCCAGCCCCTTTCATCTGCTGTTTAGATGTGCAGATGAAGTAGACATGTGTGTGGGTTTTTATTATTATTGTTATCATCATCATCATCATCATCATCATCATCATCATCATCACCATTAACTATTTGAACTATCAATAATTTCCAGGAGTAGAAAAATTCTCAAAGCATCTCCAACCACAGGAAAAAGTAATGAATACATTGAAGTCTCCTTGTGTTTCCAGAGGATTGCTAATGCTGGAGAAACAACAAAAAATAAGAAATAAAAAAACTCAATATAACAATAATAACCAGCTGCCTCCTGTGGACTTTTGTTGCAAGGGACAGGAATACATATGCTTTCATATAAAATTTGCAGCACGCTACCAAGTGATAAGATCTACTAAATAAAAATGCAACAGCAGTGAGTAATACAAGATGTCAGGAAGAAGAATTGGAAATTGTGAGTAGGGTGGCCCTAAAGTCAAGCCTGCAGTCTAGGAGGGTAATACGAAGGTGCTCAAGTGATTGCTAGGAACACAACTTCTCCCAGGAGGAGCTTTTTCACCACCTCCTGGGAAGGAAAGTGGAAGCTGAGATGAGCATCAGGAAAGGTCAGTCACCCTCACTTCATGGAAACAGACGCACAACTTTAGGCTGGATTCCGTTAACTCATGGATATGATCACAGCTACTCTGTGATGGACATGCTTGGTGCTTTGTTTGGCTTGAGAACTGCACACATTCAGGCAAACACACGCGCGCGCACACACACACACACACACAATAGGAAGGAGATTCTTTTCACTGAAGTTGAAAATAGGTGAAAGGAGAGAGAAAGCGCTCCAACAAAAAGGAATAGGTATGCAAAGCGCTGATGGGCTCTCAGTCTCAAAGTTCCTTTTGACTTTGCTTTTGAGGTGGAGTGAAAGGAGAAAAACATGTTACTTGAATTCTGTACTGACTTTGTAAGGTAATTAAAATTTGTGAGGTGAGGAGGAGGCAAAACAAAATTTAGGCAGCAGTTTCTGCATCAGTGGCACAGAGCTCTGTGCATAGAATGACATTTCTTCCTTGATTAAGCTTTGGGGACCTGTCAACGAGCAGCACACGGCTTATTCTGGCATGACACCAATGTACAAAATTAATGGAAGAATCACTGGTCATGTATGCTGCTTGAACTCAGATGTGAAAGTCTTTCCACCGTCTTCAGTGGAAAGTAATTTGGTAAACTTTTGCAAGTTTATCATTTAAAACCTATTCTTAAAACATTGTTTGTAGTGACTTTCATAAGTAGAGATAACAAAATGCTTGGGGAGATTTTAAAATTTTATGATAGGAAACGTGTTTTGTTTTTATCTCATGAGAGAAAATATAGCAGATCAGTATAAGAGCTAGAAACTTCTTGGGTAGCCCACGTAAAATTGTTTACTCTTCATAGTTAGAAAAATTCAGTTATCTAGAGTTCTCTACATGATCTAAGCATCTGACTTGTAGTATGTCATGTAGTACAGCATAGTTTAAATTCATTTCTAAGGAATCAAAATGACAAAAAGAAAAGTGCAATTGGAGAGAACATTAAATGAGGTGTAAATATGATTATTAAACTGTAACCAGGCATACACAGAAATCCTGCTGTATTTTTCTTTCTTTCTTTTTTTTTTCCTGCTGTATTTTTCAAAAAAAGATCCTTTTTGCCTTATGGGTTCTGCCCAGTTATTTGTTAGTTGTCCTTCACATTACAGATCATCTAGGTTTTCTTCAGGATTGTACTCATGTTATTACTTTACTTGATAGTTAATGAACATGATGTTAATAGCTGCATCCTCAGTATTGATGGAATTTAATTCTCATGTACTGGAAAAATTAAACCACAAAGAAGAGTTTCAATAAATGTGAAAATATACTATTGCTAAGCTAGAAAAAATACTACAGGGATATAAAGGAGGGGGGAATGGGATGTTGATTTCATAAGAAATAGTATTATATGAAAAGTATATGACAACATTGTAATTACTCAAACTCAATTTCACAAAATGAGATACAATAGCTAAGAAATTAAAAGATTCATGAGGCTTATTAAACTTAGAGTGAATACAGTCTACACTGTCCCTAACACATGGGATCTGATCAGTGTATGTTTACTGAATCATTTTTTGACTTGTTAAGTGAAAATAAATATATACTAACCCTATTTTAGGAATAAACATTTTAAAATTGTGATCATAAATTGGAAAGTGCTTGTTAATTAATGGATTGTGTTATTTCTATAGTTTCTCTTTTATTAATGATCGCAGGTGCATAAATCTAAGCAAATAGAAAATATTTAGCATCGTGAGAATATAGAATCTTGTTATGATTTAGGAATGAAGGAAGAAAGGTAATGTAATACCTGAGCTACTTCTAGAGAAGAGCACTGGGCATGGTTTACAAAAGCCAGGAAAAGATCGAAACTTTGTGAAAAGGAGAAAGGTTATTACTATGCCAGCCACAGGAACAGAAGGGCCCAAACTCAGGCCTGCTGCCTCCTGGTATCTATGTCACAAAGTCACTTGTGCTTTGATACACTTGACACATGACACACTCAAACCATAGCTGGAGTGATGTGTGTACTCAGATACAGAGAACTCTAAATCCTGCTCTTGTTTAGCTCCAGTGGCACACAGCTGTCACCCACAGCTGGCAGGGCCCCCGACAACACCAGGGCAGACGATACAGAGCGCTTCCACCCTTCTCTTGAGATGGGAGAAGGCTCCTTCCTTTCTCCTTGAGAAATCTGATGCACTGAACACTGAGGACCTGCAGGTCATGGACAAAATAGGACAGAGGAGTACTCATGGAGTCTGAGACAGCACAAGATATTCTCCTGCAGGGCACCAAGTCCTGCGCAGGAGGAGTGGTATCTAAATTTCTTCACAAAGAAATGTAATAGCCCCAAAGCCCATTGTTAGGTGGTGAAGCAGGAGTTAAATGAGATGCAAGGTTTCTCCTTTGCATGCCATATTAATCTATTTAGTTTGTATTTCTTAAGAACAAATTTAGAAAGTTGATGAGGAGATTGCTTAAGCAGTCTAAAATTGAGATAAAAGGACAGGGCCTTAAAATTGCAATCTAAATTTCTTTCTCCACTTTCAAACAACAAATTAGTTCAGTATAATTGGACAGCCAAAAAAGAAAAAAAAAGAAAGAAAGAAAGAAAGAAAGATGACCGATTTCTCACCCCTGATTGTTTGGAAGAGGATACTGAACATTCTCTAGTGTACTTTTACATTTTTAAAGTGTTTTTCTCACACGTTAAATAAGTTTCTACTTAAAATATGCCTTCAGAGTGTGCAGAGAATATTTTATCCTTGTTCTTCTTTTTGAATACTCTCACCAGCTTTGTTGTGAAATACCTCCTTTACTCTTTGTAGTTGGACCTAAGTAGTTTTTAGTGACATACAGTAAGAAGATGTAGTAGGTAGAAATTAAAATTCAGAATATTAAGAAGAGACACACAAGATCTAAATACTCAGAGGTATATTTTTACAATGTAAGATCCAACAGGAAAGTAACTTTAATATATATTAACATTAAAGAATAAAAATGTTTAAATTTTTCTAATTAAAATATAGGAAGCACCCTGATTAAAATTAAATTATGTTTTGAAATATATGCAAAATTCTATTCAGAATTTTTCTGAAAGAGGTAAAGATAATTTCATGTTTTATATCTAGATCTCCCTTAAGAGTTCATAGATGGGCTTTTGTTTACTTTTTGTTTTATTTTGTTTGGTTATTTAGTTTTTGATTGTTACAAGGTCTCAGACTCATAGTAATACACTTATTCCCCCCTCCCCCCAGTGCTGTGATTACAGGCATTCAACACTACACCTGGACTCTGTGGCCAGCTCAGCACAACCTAAGGGCAGGGCTGGCATGACATGTGGTGGTAGGGATCCAACCATGGTCCTCACTCTTGCCTAAGGTTTCCTAAGCAGACATTTTAGTCCACTGAGGTATCTCACTGACCTAATTTCATTCATTTATTTTTTTGAGACAAGGCTTTGCTATATAGTTCAGGCTGACCTTCAACTTGCTATGTAGGCCAGGTGTAAGAAGCCAGCAGCCATCCTCCTACATCAACCTTCAGAGCGCTGGAATTGCAGCTCTGCAGCACCAGGCCTGCTGGAGAAGTAGTTTAGCAAGGTGACTGAATCACAGAGCCATTATAGCTGAATGTGATGTAAGAAGGTGGGGCCTGGGAGGAAGATGCTGCTCCCTCAGAGCGTGACATGTTAGGACGTGTCTCCTGGCCTGGATCTTCTCTTTTGCCCTCTATTTGTTGGCCACTGGGTGGTGAGCAGCTTTCCTTTACAGGACCCTTCCACCATGTCTTCTGGCTGGGGAGCTAGCTAGCTGTGTTCTAACTGTGAGCCAAGATAAGCTCCTCCTATACACTGCAAGTGTCAGGTATTTTGTCCAAGCCAATGGTAACACGGATAAGACAGACAGAACTGATGCATGTTTTCTGTCAACATTAGTAACTGCTAACACTGAATACGAGTCTCCAAGTTTTGTGGTGAACTGCTCTTGGTGCTAGTCTCTCTTCTATTGGGTAGCAACAGATCATTCGGGCACATACTGCTTGATACTCAACTCCTGAAGTCACACTTTCAGTGAATGCCACTGTCTCCCACACAATGCCTACCTCCCACCCAAAAGCTTGGGCCATACCAGGTTCTTTTCTCTCTTTCAGCGCCTTCTAAATATTTCACCATTATATTCCCTGTTTTCTGTTTACTTTGATTTGACTGCAGTTTAAACCTAATCATCCCTTCTACAGATATTTTCTCTATAAATTCCTAAGTAGTCTGGCTATAGTGTTTTTCAGCTCAAATACCAGTTAGAAGTTTACCAAAAAAAAAACAAAAAAACAAAACAAACAAACAAACAAAAAACTGAGGAGAGATGATGAGGGTTTTGAATCCAGGTGCTAGGAGTGCAGCAGAGAGGACTGCTGCCATGACAAGCCTCAGTGTAGGAAGTGGTGAATGTGGCCCGGGGTGGCGAGAAGTCACGTGACCTCATCCAGCAGAAAGAGAATATTCAATTTCAATAAATACAAAAG
>PVJA010003690.1:89643-92632 GCA_004027025.1 Myocastor coypus
CAGCGTGTGGTGCTGGGTATTGAACTGTGGTCTCTGTAGTTGCCTAAGAGTGCTTAAACAGGTGCTTTAGACCCCTGAGCTATCTTGACGGTCCCAACATCTATACATCTTTCTAGTTGTCATTCTCATAGCATGTATCATATTGTAGTTCATTTAAATATTTCCTCAATTTAGCTCCTAAGGTATGGAAGTTCAAATTGCTTTTGTTGGTGAGGAGATTGTTCGACACTCTTTAAGTGCCTACCTGGCAAGCGCAGGGATCCAGGTTTGGTCCCCGTTACTGCATGCCATGCTGGCCCCATGCAGAGCTGACCACCAAAACCAAGCAAGGCAGCACAGGCATGCCTTCATTCATCAAGCTACATTATGGCCAACTAATGAGCTCTGCACAGAGTGGAAATTACACTTACTATGTATGTTCTTAAAACAGTCTATATTTTCTTCTGCTGGTATTCAGCAGCAGATGTTTCATTGACTTGAATGCCCATTTTCTAAGGTCAATCCAGTAGGGTGGACTAAGAGCCTATTTCCTGAAGGAAACTTTTATCATTTTTGGACTGTTTGTGGAGAAAGAAAAGGCAGAGAAAAAAATCATCTGGAGAGCGGGTGTGGTAGCGCATGCCTGTAATCTCAGTGCTGGGGAGTTGGAAAGCAGGAGGATCCTTATGAGTCTCAGCTGCATAGTGAGACCTTGTGCCAAAAAATCTAAAAGAAAGGGAAAAAGTAACCTAACATGTTATATGGTGTGCTCTTGCTTTGACTACAAGAAATCTGTTTTTTCCAGTGATCAATGTCTTCACCTTGTGGAATTATGGCTCGCATGCTGCCTTTCCAATACGGGTCAGACAATCAATGCAGCGCTGCCACTCTTTCCAATACCCTTCAGTTGTCTAGTGTTGCCACAACCGTGCTCTGCTTAATTTTCAAATTGGATTTGGAGTTCTTCCAGAAACTCCTTAAAAAAATTGATTTCTGACTGTAAGTGGCTTATGTTGCATAGGATATTTGGAGCCGTGTTGTACAACTGTACATGGTTGGAACCAAAAGCTGTTCTTTGTCAGATGCCGAGTTTCAGAATAGAAATGTCTGCATTTACCCTGCAATAAATTACATACTTCTCCATTTGAATAACCTGGGGCTTACCAACTCCAGTGGGTCAATATTTGCTGTTGGCAGAGTTTGGTTATGACAGGTAGCTTTTACTTTCTTCCCAATATTATTAATCATACTTTTGGAGACTACTGTGTTTATTCATTTTCCCATGTAACTGAATTTTTTTATATTCCCTAAAAATAGACTTTTAGGATCAGAAGTAACTTTGAAATCATAATAAATTACTATTGTAAAATCAAACCACCTGATTAGAATATTAGATTATTTCTGCTTAGATACTTTAGTTATCGCACTTTTATTTTTAGAGAATTTCTAATAACAAATTAAAATTTAAATATACTTTTTAGTTCTTAATGAAGAAATAAAAAGCACTTTCAGAATTTTTTAGTATCTTGGATCACTGAAGGATCATTAATCATCCTTAAACATTTCCAAATAGGTAAAGAACAATAATCATTTTTCATGTTATGAGCACTACAATTTTATAGCAATGCATTTGTTTTCCTTTCAAATTGTATTTTCAGACTGGAAAATTTTATATAAGTACACATTTATAAAACATATGGTATATATGTAGATATATATACATATGAATTTCTCTTTAGTTCTCTAAGTTAAAATGTATACGTTTCCTTCTATACATAAGTATACAAAACTTAAAAATATGAGCTGTATGTATATTAGTATTTATTTATCTAAATTAAATTTCTTTTTTAATAGATTAATATTAAAATCCACGAGGGCTGGTCAGATAGCTCAGTGGACTAAGCGCCTGCTTAGGCAAGCGCAGGGACCAGAGTTTGATTCCCGGCACTGCACACCTCACCAGCCCTGCCCCTCAGTGGTCAGGCATGCTGAACTGACCACTGAGTCTAGGCATGTTGGCACAAGCCTGCAATTCCAGTCCTGGGGAGGCTCAAAATAGGAGGATCCCTATGAGTCCCAGCTGTCTAATGAGACCCTGTACCAAGTACATAAAAAAAAAAAAAAATCAAAAACTGTGAAAACCAAACCATACTCTATGGCTTTAACTCTAATCAAAAAATGACATCAGGTAATCATATTTTTTTTGAGGGGAGGACCTCATGACCTTGCACTTGCTAGGCAGGCACATGTGCCACAGAGCTATCTCACCAACTCTGAAGGTAATCATTTTTTAAGTACTTAATAAACTCCTGAGGAAGGCTCAATAGAACTCACTGGGTCAGTTGAGACTGTGTGAGTCCCAAAATGAAAAGGTAAATGGATTTTGCTATTCTACTTCTTTTCTCTAGATATAACTGAGAGCCAAAATTCTTCTGTTGTATCAGCAAGCAAGAAAATAGGCTCCTACCTCAATTGGTTCAGAAACTATAATTTTAGCATAGAACTATAAAAGATATTAAGTAAAGACATAAATGTAGCAGCTGATGTAAAATGAATTAAATGGCCAAATTACTCCTAAAACCCTTGCACTGCATGTGGTGAGCATGTTTGCTTCATATGTAGTGTAGAGAACGCTCATCAAAGCGGTTTGTGACTGTATCACAGATCTCAGGATGAGAGCTATTTGTTCTCTGCATATGAAGTACAAGAGTGTTGCAGGGAAGGGAGAGTACCTGGAATCATCGGAAAGGATCACTGCCCAAAGAAACATTTTTTTCTTTTATCTGTTAAAAATATTTTAAGGCAAATTTAAAAAGGATACAGAAAATAGGGTGACAAGGATTCCACAGTGGTTGTTAGGTTGCATATTGTTGTATCCAAATTAGTTGTTACTGGACATAAGCATGCTAAATTGGGTGAAAAATTAAAAAGAAGAAAATAATAAGTACGAGTCGGGCGTGGTGGCTCACGCCTGTAATCCCAGCACTCGGGAGGCTGAGGCAAGAGGATC
>PVJA010003691.1:0-12129 GCA_004027025.1 Myocastor coypus
ATATATATATATATATATAATTAAAAAAACCTTTTTTAAAGTGTTGGTTATGGAGCTGTCTCTGTGGCTGAACCAGAAAGTGGGACTCTGAAGGGAAGATTTTCTGCTGGGCTTACAGCAAACTCGCCTTATCAAGGCGACTCTGTCCGGCGCGGAGTGGAACCCGCGAGTTCCGCACCGCGCCCGTGTTCTAGCTGCAATTGGGGAGCAGGATATCTGATCTTGGGCCTCCTGGGTTATGCCCAGCCCGCCAACCCGAAGCCTTTGCCCAGTGGGCGCGCATGCACAGCCTCCGCAAGCCCGGGCGCGTAAGACGACCGTCCGCCTGGCCCCGACCCTCGCTTCTTCTCCCCGGATCTCACTAATAGCCGGCCTCACTTCGGGCCAGCTCTGCGCGAGCGCCGAGAGAAGGATCGTCACGTTACGTTTTGAGGCTCCAATTTTGTTTCGGGAGTACTGGGCACCGAGGGGCGCTAGCTAGGACCGTTGCCCGGGCTCGCTCAGGAACCCGGCCGGGAGACGCCAGGAGCCCATCGCGGCCGCGCAAGACCGCCGCCGTCGGACTAGCTCAGACCTTCTCAGGGCACGGACTTCGTGGACGCTTACGTGACCCCACCCGCTTGGGCGGGACTAAAGCTCGGCCTAACCATCACGTGAGAGGCGTAGGGGGGAAGCCGAGCAGCCGCGCGGCCACTGCGCGAGCGCGGACGCCAGTTCTGCCTCTGCTCCTCGCTTCCTCCCCTAGCGCCTTGCATGGTGCGGTCCGAGCCCCCGCCACGCTTCTCCCCTCCTAAGTGAAGCCTCCGGCGGCTTCTGAGGAAGTGTACTGGACCCGGGCGGCCGCTGGAAGGATGCTGAGCCACAGCCGCCTCATCCTTGTCTTCGTGACCGCGGCTGTCGCCTGCGCTTCAGCGCAACAAGTGCCGCCGGTGAGTGAACTAGAGCAGCAGGTGCAGGGGCGGGCTCGCTGTATGGCTGGCGGCGGGAGGTGAGCAGTACCGGGAGGCGCCGGCTGCATCTTTATTGGGATCCGCGGTGACCTTTGCGCAGGTGTGAGTCCAGACCCAGCGGTGAACCCGGCGTTAATTGATTTGGCACTAGGTAGACCAACAGCATCTTTGCGGGGATTCGTAATCTCCGCACTGACTGGGCATGATTCGCGCTCGTACACCCTCACGTTTGAGTGAGTTTAAGTGTTAGAAATAGCAATCCAGGGTCTCTTGGCTAGAACGCTTAGACTTTTCCACCGACTTTGTGCAGTTCTCAAGCACCGGACTGCTTGATGATTCATACATTCTCAGCCTGCAGACTTCGCTAGGTGAGCCTGCTAGATCTGAGCAGTTGAGGCAGCCAGGCCCCTGCGCCTGCTCGGCCTCCGCCCCACGCCCCACTGCGGTTACGGGAGCGCAGGTCTTGTGGCTCTTAACCACTAACTAGTCACAAGACCTCAGACTTGGTAACCGAAAGAGACCGTGAGGGACCAGAGTGTCTTATTTAACGAAAGAGGAAATAGACCTAGAGTAAGCAAGTGTGTAGCCAGAGGCCACACTATTGTTCCCTGTACCATTGCAAAACTCAGGCCTCTTGACGCTCAGTCTGGCGATCTTTCCTAATTTATTTCTTTGAGAACGTGCTGTAAAACTCTTTTATGTTGTTTTTGGCCAGCAGATAACTAGAAACCTGGGTGCATCTGAGTACAGGCTAGGTGAAGAATGTACAAGCGGGAGCCTGATACATAATCTCCATCTTATTCTTTTATTTCTGTAAGAAGAAATGCCTTGAGGATAAAATAACGATGGGGTCTTTATTTAACCACTGAAAATTGATAGAATATTTAGCACATAAAATAGCACTTAATAGTGATTTTGGCAAAAGTGCATAATAGCATGTACGTTTGGACAAGGATTGAAAAATCTTTAAAAAATCAATTAGTTTGTCTTGGTATAGATAGGTAATTTGTTTGATAGTAGTTTAAAATTTTTTATAGTATTGATACTGTCAACGCTGTTATTCAGAGATCATCAGGAACACACTAGTAATCAAACACATTGGATGTGTTATTCTTTGAGATGAGAATGCACACCATGGATAATCATGAGTTGAAAGAAACCTATTACAGAGTTTGCACTTTGGTGTGTGATTTGGGGGTGAGACTAAGGAACCGGGAGTTCGCTGCTGATTGGATGTATTTAGAGAGTGGGGCAGTTCTTGAGGAAAGAAACAAGTCATTCACTGAGTAAGAAAGGGGGGGGTATTTGGTAATTGGTGGGTTGCAGCCATGAAGTGCCTGGCTTTGCCTCATTAGGTCTCCTGAGTTAGGTAGTTTATGAGAATATAATATGCTTAGGAATAGAATAGCAGCCCAGGAGTGAGATCCAAAACTTATAATCATTCTGAGCTTTAGCTGTGATCCCAGAGCAGTTTCAAATATCATGGGCTGCTTCTTTTTATTTTCTCACAGCAAAAGTATTTTTATTTTTTTTAAAAAGCTTCTGACAAGAAGAATCAGCAGCTTTTCAATAAATTTTGCAGTTCTTATCTAGACTATGGTTATTAAAATCTACTCTAGCCACTTGAGTCAGATTGGAAAGCTGTTTCCATAGCGCTTCCCTGAAATATGAAAAAATAATATAACCTAAAATCATTTATTTATGATGCTATCCTTGACTCTGATTTTACAAACGTTCAGGGTTTCATTGTTACTGTTATCATGTTCTTTCTGAAAATAATGACAGGTAGATGTTATGTGTGTGTGATTTATTGTCTTCTAATAAAGATCTTCACTTGGCAGAATAAACGTTGACACTCTCATGTATTCTGGCTTTGCTAACTTTTTTTTTAATGGTCTGGAAAATCCCACTCATCAAAAGGACCTACATAGAGGTGTAGTGGCTTCCACAGGGAGAAGTTTCTCTTGTGAACTTCACTAATCACTACCAGGTCACCTATTTATAGTACTCTTGTCTATCATGAAGAATTTTCATTTTCACTATCACAGGCTCCTGAATTGGTAAAACTACCACCAGCTAATGAAATCATTGTTCTTACAACACACAGAGTGAACAAAATGCTACTCAATATTTTGAGTAGGTTTGCTGGATTATACCTTCCCTTTATGTTCACTGTAAACTGTAAAATTGTCAGTAGTCTTAACTATTCTAAGTCATTAACAATAATTTTTGAATCTACTAAAATTCTGTCATTCAAAAGATAGAGTCATTAAGATTTCTCAATGATCCTGATCTTCCAAACACTGTTGTTCTTAAGTTTCCTGCTCAGAATGCATCAGTGTTTTGAATTAAACATTTTGTAGAATGACAACATCAGGCCATTATAGCAATCGTCTGAAAAAGTTTGCCCAAGATTTTGAGTAAATAATTTAATTCTTGTCTTGTTTTCACTGCCTGCAGAGTAGGTAAGAGCTGTGCCACCCATGGAAATCTTTAAGGAAGCAGACAAAATAAATAGGGCAAAATACTTAAAAGTATTTTAGGTCTTAAAGAGATAACTTCTTTTTTTTTTTTTTTTTGTGGTATCATGGATTGAACTCAGGACCTTATGCTTATAAGGCAGGTACTCATGCCCCTGAGCTATTTCCTCAGCCCAGAGATAAGGGGTGTGTGTTTATGTATGTGTGTGTGGTACCAGGGGTTGAACTCAAGATCTTGTACTTGCCAGTCAGGCATTTTTTCTACTGAGCTATTTGCCCAGCCCCTCAGAGATAAGTTCTTAAAGCATAAGACCATTTGCAAACCAAAATATCAGCATTCACTTTAGTTATCTTTATACTTATTAGTATTGCTTATCACTACAGAAAATAGTGTTTTTGTATTTATTTTAATTTTTTTTTAGGGAAGGGTCTACAGGGTACTGAGGATCTCACTACTAGACTGGACTCATAGTGATCTGCCTGTTTATAGCCTCCCAAGAGCTGGGATTACAGATATGCACCACCATGCCCAGTATCAGCACACCCTGGGGGTGGGCCCACATTGCAGGCCTGGGGATCCAACTCCCAGTACCTCTGCTTGCAGTGTTCTAATCTGCAGAGCTATGTGGATGGCCCCAAGAAAATTGTTGACCCATATAAAACCATTTTTAAAAACTGAAAAATTGAGCATCTCATAATATTTTATTGTTTTAAATCCTTTTTGGAAACAAAAATGTGTATTTTGTGCAAAAAAAAGTTTAATGGCTTCAATCTCTGACAAGAATTAAGTTGCTTTTTGGTTTGAATCAATATAAATTGTAGCCTTGTGGTAATAAGAAACATTTCAATACAACTTTTAATAAATATAAATGATGAGGCCCAGATTTAAATGAAAAAATATTTATCACACTTTTAGGTCAGGCATGGTGGCTCACTCCTGTAATCCCAGCACTTGGGAGGCTGAGGCAGGAGTATCAGTGTGAATTGGAGACCAGCCTGGGCTACAAAAGTGAGCTTAAGGCCAGCCTGAACTGTATAATGAGACCCTGTCTCTCTCTCTCTCTCTCTCTCTCTCTCTCTCTCTCTCTATCTATCTATCTATCTATCTATATATATATATATATATATATATATATATATTTAGTGCATGTGAGTTTGAGGCTTTTCCTAATATGTATATCTTGAAGTTATCCTGACATATTTTTCATTGTTGAATCTATGAAGGGCTCAAGAGATGGTGGGTACAGGAGACACTTCAGAAAATATGAATAGGAGTTTTAGATGCCAGTAGCCAGGGTTCTGCAGACCATATGAAAGATTGTGGAAAGTATCCTAGAAACAAGGCAAAGCTATGGAGTAGCTCTAAATAAGATAAAAACTGAACACAAAATGAAAATTTAATTAAAAATTAAAATTAAATTAGATTGGAGGGGTGTAAGAATAAGCATGTATGGGTAGAAGATTAGTCCAGAGAACAAAAGGGGACTCATTAAAGGAGGGAAGCAAGTTGGAGGTATAACTCAGAGGTAGAGCATACTTAGATTGAGTGAGGCCTTGGATTCATTCCCCAATAACAAAATTAAGAAATAAAAGAGGAAGGAAGTGTAAGGAAGAGATATAAATGTTTTCAGATGTAGGTGTAATCAGGAGACAGAATGAACAGCTGGGAAGACTTGACAAAAGTGAGGGAGGGAGCTGTCAGCAGGGAGACGCCTGGGGTGAAGATTAAGATGGATGAAATGATATAAAGCCATGGGAGCAGATGAGCTTTCCTAGAAAGAGGATATACAAAGAGAAAGGAGAAACTACGCAGTAAGGTGAAATGAGGCAGAGAGTAAGAGGAAATAGGCAAAGTTATGGTGGCAGTCCAAATGGGAGAGGAAGTATGACAGGATGCCCAGGGAAAACAGTGAGAGGAGTTACCTGTGTAGTTGAATATATTGAGATATAGGTGCCAGAGGTGGAAGTATTGAGTCATCAGGTCATTAGGTCATCTTGAAAACCAAAGTCATTGGGTCATATGGGCTGGAATAGTGTTGTTTACAGAAATAGATTATAAGATTAGTAGCAATCAGAAGGAAAGGAATTGAAGAGGGAGAGTTGTCTTCTCAGTAATAAATGTGAGATGATCTTCAAAATGTATGAGAATCAAACATAATGCTTAGTAGTAAAAGGTTTCAGCTTATTATAGGAGTGGTTAGCGCTGTTGGCAGTAGCTATGGAATCAATTTAAGCTGTAATTTTTCATTTTCCGAGGATCTCATAAATCCTATAGGGCTTAACTAGAGCTATTGTACTGCATGGGATTTTCCTCAGTGCTGCAGAGAAAGGAGCACACAGTACAGCATAGCCAGTTCACTTATGCAGCTAATCTTGTGCGACTTCAATGTGACAGATTCCATTTCACATGCTGTCAGTGAATAAGTCAGACAGACAGAAAAGTATTACCCTCTTGGAAGATTTCTCCCCATTCCTTTTACCTGAATATCAACAGGTTAACAGGCTCCATTTCATCAAGCTCTGAGACACATCTGAAAATATTTCCATGCTCATCTGAATTTTATATGCAAGACATTCCACTTCTTATGAGGTGTATAAACTCTGCTTGGTATTAGGTAGAAACTAAAGTAACTAAAATTGTCATACTTCTTATGACAACTCAGGCTAGCCATCTAATTTCTTCGAGTTACTTCTCTTTCTTTTTTTTTTTTTTTTGAGTATATGAATAAAACAAGCACACAGGCCTCTCTGCACGTTTTGTATGTTATCAGAAACATATCCTTCATGGAGGATATAACTAATTCTGCTGGAGTGAAATACATGGAGGAACTGGACAAGTTAGAGGTTTTTTTTTTTTTTTTTTTTTTTTTTTAGGGTGGAGCATTCACTGAGTCCTTTATGAAATACTTTTCATTTTGTATTTCATTTTCCTAAGTATGTTGTAGTCAGTAGCTTTGGAGGCCAGAGAGATAGCTTGGTGATCTAAGTGGCTGCCTGGCAAGCTTAAGGACTCAGTGCGATCTCTTCTACCATATGCTGTGCCAGGCCTGCACCATGTCAACCACCAAAACCAGAGTATGGTGGGACATCCCTGTAGTCCCAGTGCTGGTGAGGCTGAGACAAGAGGGTCACTGTAAGTCTGAGTAATTGTGTATGTGTGTGTATGCTATCAAACACAGGACCTTGCACTTGTCAGGTAGGGTTTCATGCCACTAACCTATCTACATGGCTTTTTTTAAAAAAATGAGTTGGGAGGATACCAAGTTTGATTCATTTCAAAGAAGCTTTAATTTCCTAACAGATAACCAGAATAATTAGAGAATTCATAGGTCAAGAAACTATTTAAAAAACATCAGAATTTCATCACTTGCCTTTGCCCTTAGAAAGCAAAACAAAAGGAGGTGGGTGTTGAGATTCTAAATTTGACTGTTTTCCTGAGATAAGATAGCACATTATTCCAAACTGATTGTGCTGTGTCAACCTAGCAATCGTCTGTTTACAATGTTTACCAAACATCTATTTAAATTTTTACCTGTCTTTTTTTTTTTTTATTTTTTTTATGCATTTAGTACAGGGAATGCAGGGTCTACAGGGTCACACTACCTAGATTCATAGTGAGCCTCCTCTTTTCAGCCTCCCAAGCACTGGGATTACAGGTATGTGCCACCATGCCCAGTCTCAACCGCAGTCTCACTGAGACTCGGCAGGTGAGGCCTGTCCCCCATGCTGGGGATGGAACCCAGCTGTTGTGTTTTGCCTAAGCAGGCACTTTAGTCCCCTGAGCTATCAGGCCAGCCCTTTTAAATTTTTGCCTCTCTTGATAAGTTTGTGATTAAAACCATTTATAGTTAAATTTGGTTGTGAACAAATGAGTTGATGATAGCTCTCTATCAGGATTGTAGGTAGGCCTTGCAGTTGTGATTCCCTTGGAGAGTACTCCTGGGAGGCAGTTCTTTTCTGTAAAGCTATCTGGTGTAGCCCTGTGGGCAGCAAAATTTTAGGAAAATGCCTTGGAGGAGAGGGTGTGTGTAATGTACACTTTTATTATTTTAGAATATTTCCACTTTTTTATGAGTATTTATGTTGGTAAATTACAATTTTTTTTTAAGTTTTATTTAAAATGTAGGGCCAGCTAGATAGCTCAGCAGAGGCAGGGATGGTGATTGAGACTGGGCATGGTGATGCATGCCTGTAATTCCTGCTCTTGGGAGCTGAACACAGGTGGATCACTGTGAGTCCATATGTAGTGAGCCCTGTGAACCCTTACTAAAATAAAAAAATAAAATAAAATAAAAAAAAACAAATTCCAGCCCACCCCCCAGGGCACGCTGAGACATTGATAGAGATTGAACATGGTGGCCAGTACCTATAACCCCAGCGTTTGGGAAGCTGAAAACAGGATCACTATGAGTCCGATCTGTGTAGTGAGATGCTGTAGACTCTGTACTAAATACATTTTAAAAAATGTTTAAACAGGGCCAGCGATCTAAAGTGGCTGCTTAGGCAAGCTTAGGCATCCCACCCCAGCCCTGAGCCCCCAGGGCAGGCTGAGCTGGCTGCAAAAAAAGACAAGTATAAACAGGAAAATAAAATAGCAACAAAATATTCGATTTTTAATATGTAATGCGTATGTAGAATAAGCATCAACAGTTTCACTGTTTACCTGCTCACAAGATCCAAAGGTAGCAAAAATAAATTCCTGTGTGATATACAATGAAAATACAAACTGAAGTCTACCACAGAAATCATCTTTGCTTCAGTTTTCCCACCTCACAGCAGCACGCTCCTTATGCAAGTTGCTCACACTGACACACGTGTGCTTAGCTTTCCTTTCCTGCTTAACAGAGCATACTGGTCACCTCTCTCTTGTCTTCCTTTTTTGTCAGAGCTTCCTGTTACATTATACAATGTCCACTTAGCAAGAAAATGAAATATTAATAAAATAAAATACAAAATATATACTGTGTGTTCAAAAGAAACACCAACATTTTCTATATCAACTGTTTATTTGATTACTAAATCTAAAAAAATAACAGCCGTAATAAATTCCTATGAGAACTACAATGAAAATATGAATAAAACTTTACCCCAAAAATCTTTACTTCAGTTATCACACATACACAGGGACAGCATGTTCCATTCACAAGACTTGTTTAGCACATGTGCTTTGTTTTTTCTTATCTTCTTTGGTAGGACAGCTTGATACCTTATCGATCTTTCTGCTTTCTTAGGAGGTTTTTGTAATCTTTCATCTATCTGTTCACTGGTCTGTTTCAGAATTCTTTTGAGGAGTTCTTTGGGCAGATACATACAATTCTTCCTTTGTTGTAATTGGTCATCTGTCAAGTTCAGTCCCGATTCTATAAGAAAATTTCTCTGTGATATTTTATGTTTGTCATTTTCTTTACAAACTATGAAACTAAGCCTGACATGTTTAGGAGCAAGTAAAACACTTTCATTGGCCAACGCTTTGTGTTTCAAGTCACATCATAGCTGCTATGTAACAACATCTACTCTTCTTTTTGTTTTGTTATAAAATGTGACTTTTTCTGGCATCATTTGTGTTCAAGATTCATTATCTTTTTTTGCTTATTTTTAGGCAAGGTGTTACTATGTAGTCTAGGCTAGCCTTGAACTCATTGTGTGCACTTCACAGGATCTTCCTGCTTCGGCCTCCCTAGTGCTAGGATTACAAGGTATACACCATCATGCCTGACCTTACCATCAATCTTATTACCATGGTGTAACATTACAATATCAGTAGTCCTTTGTTTTTCTTCATCATGATGTAATCCAGACTAGCCTAGAATTCATGAATAGCACAGGCTGACCTTGAGTTCACAGGATTCTCCTGCCTTATCCTCCTGACTACTGGGATTACAGCTGTGCACCAACATACAAATGACCTCACTGTCACTCTTATTATCATGATCTAATATTAACAGTATCCGTATGCCTCAGTTACTTTTCTTTTGTTGCTGGGACAAAATACCCAACACCTAAAATTAAGGAAGGAAAGGTTTATTTATTTAGCTCACAGTTAGTGGACGTTTCATTCCATACTCAACTGGCTGCAAGGCAGAGTGACACAAGGCAGAGAGCAGCTGTTCAGCGTGGCAGAAAACAGCAAAGAACAAAAGGGCGGAGCAGTGGCTGGGACAGCTAGTAAGACTCTCTACCTTCCTTGTATTGCACTCAGGCTATCTGCCCCAGGGCAGGTATAGCATTCACATCCTTAATCCCAGCATTGGATCATGTATTGATCACAAATTCTAGAAGACTGCCCCAATGATTGCATGAGGCTTTGGGAGGAAACCAAGATACAAACTGTGACACCACACTATGTTATTCTTTACCCTATAGACCAGCATTAGATCCTTCTGAAATCCAAAGATTGTATGGTATATTTCTCTCTTGTAAACTTGCAACATTTTTTCAGGAATCTTAGCTTTATTCTTGTGAATAGTTCCTGTGCTGGTCAACAAGTTCAGCTGTGTCTTGCTTTCACTGTGAACATGACTATAAAATTTTTGATAGCTAGAAGTCAGACAGAAAAGGACAGAAACTGTATTTTTGTAAATCAAATTGCGCTCTCAGCTAACAAGAAGATCTAATATTTAAAATGTAGAAGATGGGGCTGGCGAGATCCTGAGTTCAATCCCTAGTACCACCAAAAAAAGTAAGTAGAATTTTGTATTGAATAAATTAGTATAAAGCAAGAATTGCCTTTCTGAGGTTAATAAATATCCTTCCTACTAGATGATGTTTGAAATATTCATATTTATATGAAGACTTTTTGGATAGAGTGCTATTTTTTGTGTAACTTGCTTAAATTTTCTAAATAGCAACTTAGTTATTATAGTAGCTGTTGTTATTTGTAAATAATTTTAGGTAGTATTAATTTAAAACATCTAAAAATGATACTAAAAAGCATTGACAGAAAATTGATCACATAAATAAAATTATGTTTTTGTTTGTTTGTTTGCACTACTAGGGGTTGAACTCAGGACCTTGCACTTGTCAGGCAAGTGCTTATTCCACTGAGTTGTATTCCCCAGCCCTAAGTTAGGCAATTAAAAAAAATTACCCCAGATAGAAACCACCTATTTGCTAATTTTCAACTAACACAGCCCTTACACAACTACTGGTACCTTTTCTGTCAGTATAGTTTTGCCTGTTCAGCACATTTCAAATAAAGAAGACAGTAAAGTTGATGATTCTTTGTGATTAGTATCTTTCTTTTTTTGTGTTTTAGGGGTCTACAGGGTGTTCAAAGTCTCACTACTAGGTCAGACTGTAGTGATCCACCTGTCTTCAGCCTCCCAAGAGCTGGGATTACAGAAGTGGGCCACCAGGCCCAGTCTCAATTGCTGTCTCAGCTTGCCCCATGGGGGTAGGGCCAGCTGGGCAGGCCTGGGATTGAACCCATGGCCCCTGTGCCTGCTTGCTGTGATTGATATCTTTTACCTAATAATTTTAAGATTCAGTCTTCTTGTAGCATATTATGAGTACTTCATTCTTTTATATTGCCAAGTAATAATCCTATTATATGTATAAACCTCAATTTGTTTATCCATTCAGTCATTAGTGGACGTCTATCTCCACATTTGAGCATGGTGAACAATGCTATTAACTTTTCATACAAGTTTTATATTGGTATGTGTTTTCCTATCTCTTCGGAATGTACTTTGGAGGCAAACTGCCTGGCTTACGTAGTTACCACTTAGAAGAAGCATCAGACCATTGTGTGTAGCACCCAGCCATATCTGAATGATCTGGTTTCTTCACGTCCTCACCAACACTTGTATATTCTTTATTATACCCATCCTATCAACTAGTATCTCATTATGATTTTCACATTCCCTTTAAAGATATACTACTTGGATCCTTTCTACCCCCTTTTTAAGTTGGTTATTTCTCTTTTTATAACATAGTTGTAAGATCTTATATATTTTATGCCTCATATCATGTTCCCAGCACATTTCTTTATAAGCATTCAGTTCTGTTCCATTGTTTTATATGTGTGTCCTCTTGTACGTACCACACTGTAATAAAGACTTACTGAAGCAGTGGTACATTTTGCTATACTTGCTTTTCTCTCTTTCTTTCTTTCTTTCTTTCTTTCTTTTTTAAATTCAGGACCTTGTGCTTACCAGGTAAGCACTTATTCCACTGAACTGTCTTCCCAGCACCAGCACCCCCCCTTTTTTGGTTGTTTTTTTATTTGAGTACAGAATAACTTGTCTCAGCAAACCTTACTGCAGCAAAGGATAAAATTTATGATTCTTTGTGATTAGTATAATATGTAGCGTTATACATTTTAAAAGTGAAACATAAGTCCTCAAACTTTGTTCTTTTTCAAGATTATTTGCCTATTCTGGGTCTTTTGACTTTCCATATAAACTTGATGTCTAGCTGACCTGTACCTGCCAAGAAACTGGCAGGAGTTTTCATGGAATTAGTGTTGAAAATCTGTAGCTTAATTTGAAGAATATTGTCCTTTTGACAATATTGTTTCTTCCCTTTCATAAATATGGATGGCTTTCCATGTAATTCTTTCCTTCATTCTACATTTCTTGAGATAGGGTCTTGCAGGATAGACTTGGAGTCACTACGTAGCCCAGGTTGACCTTGAACTCCCACTTATTCTTTTGCCTTAGCCTTTCAAGTACTGGGGTTATAGGCATGCACCACCTCAC
>PVJA010003691.1:12229-92635 GCA_004027025.1 Myocastor coypus
TTTTTTTTTTTTTTTTTTTTTTTTTTTTTTTTTTTTTTTTTTTTTTTTTTTTTTTTTTTTTTTTTTTTTTTTTTTTTTTTTTTTTTTTTTTTTTTTTTTTTTTTTTTTTTTTTTTTTTTTTTTTTTTTTTTTTTTTTTTTTACTGAGTTTACTTATAAGTTTTCATGCTATTATAAATAGAATTTTCTTATTTCATTTTCATATTGCTCATTGACACTGAGTAGAAATACAGTTGATTTTTTTTAACATTAAGCTTGTATTGTGAAGTCTTTCATTTACTAGTTGTAATGCATTTTCATTTGATTTCTTAGGGCTTTCTATATATAGTGCTACATATTGCTTTTGTTCAGTTTAACTGCTAACCTAGAATATCCAGACATCACTGTCGCTTTTGCCTTTGCCCTCTTGTTCTTCAGTTCTAGATGCTTTTACTTTACTTAGTTGGTATTGGTAAATTGACTATACCTCAGTTTTTCATTGTTAATATAAATGTTCCCTTAAATGAAGATAGTAAGCAGCATTAAATTGTACATATTGGTCATTGTTCAGTGTTTTCTAATTATATTTAACTATGCTCAAAGTCTACAGCCCTTAAAAATTTTTCAAGTATGTCCTTAATTAGCCACGTTTTCACAACATTCTAGTTTGCTTCATACTTAGGTCCCACCTTACTTACACAGCCTTGTGCTCTGGAGTTCCTAATTGCTTTCTTTCTTTCTTTCTTCTTAGAAGAAACTTACGCTGTTATCATTTTATCCTGTGTATTTTCTGGCTTCTGAAGTATTCTTTTGGGTAAAGGGAAAGTTTTTCTTTTTTTTTTTTTTTTTTTGTCTTTTTGAGGCAGGGTCTTGCTATGCAGTTGAGGCTGGTCCTGAGCTCACTTTTGTAGCCCAGGCTGGTCTCGAACTCACTCCAATCCTCCTGCCTCAGCCTCCCGAGTGCTGGGATTACAGGCGTGAGCCACCACGCCCGGCCCGGGAAAGTTTTTCATTAAATGCTATAAACTGAAAACTGAAACTTTAAAGTGGCTTCTAAAAACAGTAATATTTAAAGGTTAATTTAATGAATAGTATATAAGACCTCTCCTTTCTAAATAAAAAATACTGGCTAGGTGTGGTGGCACATGCCTATAATTCTGGCACTTGGGGAGCTGAGACTAAAGAATTGCAAGTTGGAGTTCTTGCTGAGTGATTTAGTAAGGCCCTGACTCAAAATAAAAGATACCTGGTGATACGGGCTCAGTGATACAGTGCTTGCCTAGCAAGCAGGAGTCCCTGGTTCAATACTCAAAAGAAAAATAAATAAATAAATAAATAAACACCATCAACAATTCATTTTTATTTTTATTTAAAAATTTTTTAAAGAATATGAAATAGTGAAAAACCGCATTAGAAATAATACAAAATTTCAGTAAAGTAGTAGGAATTCAACAAAGGTTGCTGTATTATATGTTATGTTCAAATTACAGCTCATTTTTAGCAAGCTAAGGAAAATCATTTAGCAATAGAGCATTAATTAAATGGTGTTTGATTGCAGCAGCATAAGAAATGAGTCCAAAGAAAATTATTCCACGTTTAGAACAGTTGTCCAGAACTTAGGGAGCAGCGTCTCTATCAATTTAAAGAACAGGCAAATAAATGATGTTGAGTGTGTTTCTGTGGCTTTTACAGTTACTGGTAATAATCAGCCGCTTATAAGAGGGTCAGTGCCAAGTTTTTTATTTACTGTTTATTTGAGACAGGGTTTTGCTGTGCAATTCAGGCTGGCTTTGAGCTCACTTTGTAACCCAGGCTGGTCTTGAACTCCCAGCAGTCCTCCTTTCTCAGCCTCCTGAGTGCCGGGATTACAGGCATGCACCACCATATCTGGTAATATGGATCTGTTGGATTTGAATACTTGAAGAATTACCATCTATAAGTTTATGATAACTGTTTTCAAAGGAGGTGACAAGAGAATAGCAGTTTAGTATAATTTAAAGTTATAATCTGCTAAAATATGTAACAGCTCATATTGTCAAAATATCAATGAGCAGAAAAAAGCTGAGTTGAGCAAATGTATAAAATAGAAAAGCACAAGTTGTTTAATCCATATTGTTTATTGTCAGACTTCGGGCAGAATATTTGAATCTAACATGTTGAACCAGCCATGTAAAACACCAACATCACTTGGTTGTGGACTTAACCATAACTTTCTGTGAGTTTTTGATCACCCATGTAATACTGCAGTTGGAAGACTTGATAGCAGTAAAATTTTTCATAATTTTTGAGCACAGAGATGAATTTTTTTTTGAACGAGAAGAATGTCCCTCAACCACTGTTACTGAACTTGAATGGCTTTAGAAATCAGTTTTTGCTGGAGACATGATATTGTTTCTCAGTTCAACTCAAATTTATGAGACTGCTTTTACTCATGAGAAACTTATACTGTGGTAAGATTGTTTTGACAGCAGGTAATATGTGAGTTTGGGTAAGGTCATGTTACTGTATGTACTCCCCATGCTATGAAGAATTAAACTGATGTCTGTGGTTTCCAGCCCTTCACACATGTATAGCAGATACATTTTTTGAGCTCAATCTATAATTCCAGTAGTGTCCTTCTCTGCTGTCCTTCTTATTGCAGATTTATACTTGTGGGGCTGGATAGGTACTGGAGATTGACCTGCAGATCTTTACATGCAGCTACATCACCAGCTCTATTTTTTTTTTTCTTAAATACTTATTTCTCTGTTTATTTACTTGGTACAAAGTCTCCCTATGGAAGTCGGGCTCATCAGCCCCTTGGTTCTAATCTTGGAGACAGGCCACTGAATCACTAAATTGTACACACTGGGACTTGGATTTGTGAACCACCTACCTCAACTCCCAGAATTGGTACTGGGATCAGAGGTGTATACCATCAAACATGGCTAGATTTATACTTTTAAAAAGTTATTTTTCAGTGTATGTAATCCTAGCTACTATGAAAGATTGAGGTAAAAGGATCATAAATTCTAAGCCAGCCCACACAACTTAAGTGAGATCATGCCTCAAAATTAAAAATGAAAAGAGTTGGGGATGTAGCTCTGTCCTGGGTTTAATCCTTAGTACCAGAAAAGTAGTTATTATTATAATATTCAGTCTCTAGAGGAAAGGATATAAACACTGTTGCCATATTGAAAAACTAATAAAAGAAAAATACATAGACCCTTGATAATATTATGTAAGGAGAAAATTCCGTTTTGATACTGAGCTTGAACAACTCTCCCTAAAATAGTTTCACTCATTCTGTGTCTGCAGTGGTGACCTTAGTGTTGGGATGGCCCTTACTTACATCCTGGAGCACAGTGTATCAGTGAAGAGCTATGCAAACGGTGATAATACAGTGCCATAAATATGGTAGTGGAGATGTGTGCAAAGGCTGTGGGGTTATGGCAGAGGGTGACTTTTTATATGGGAGGAGAATGAAGACTTCACAAAAATGAAAGGATATAAAGCTGATCACAGAAGTTAGAATCAAAAGTTCACCAGGTTAGGGAAAAGGTAATCCAGGCATAGCATACGCATGGGCATGAAAGGGTGAGAGTTCATTGGAGACTTCTGTTCCAGAGGAGTGTCAGGAGATGAGGCTAGCATGATAAGCTATGGTGAGGTTATGAAGGGTCCCATGCAGTGTGCCTTGAAAATCTGGTTTGAGATGCAAATCTCTGGTTAGATGCAAGAGAGTTGGCTTCAAGTCAGTTACTTGGATGATTAAGTCAAACTGTCTGATAGACACACTTTCCATATAAATCTTTACTTGTTTTCTCAGTATGTTTGTAATGTAAGAGCCAAAATATAACACTTGACACGTGTGTATATTGAATTGAGACCTTACAGTTTGAGATTTTAGAAGTTCTCTCAAAGATTTTTAGGAAATACTGAAATGGTCTAAAAGGACAACTTTTACCTGTGTAAGTAATAGTTATTTTTGTAAATTATGTGTTCAGTTAGCAAGCATTTGTGATTTTTCTGAAGCTTTCATTTATTTATGTATTTATTTTTTTAGTGGACAGAAGACTGCAGAAAATCAACTTATCCTCCTTCTGGACCAACGTGAGTAATTGTTAGATGATCAAAACTCACTCCAGGGCTGGTGAGATAGCTCAGCAGACTAAGTGCTTGCTTAGGCAAGTGCAGGGCCTGGGGTTCAATCCCCAGTACCACATACTACATCAGCACCACCCTTAGGCATGGTGAGCCTGTAACTGAGTCCGGGCGTGGTGGGGAGGCTGAAAAGAGGTGATCCCTAACAGTCTGAGTTGCATAGTGAGACCCTGTACCAAATACTTAAGATTTAAGACAAACAAAAAAACCTCACACTGATGTGAGTATGGCAGAAGTAATATTCTCACAGGTATAATGTTAGTGAAGGCAACTTTCCCTGTGTCTTACCGAGACAAAGGTGGGTTTACTTAGGTCTGTGTCTTAATGTATTTGTTTATGATCTTGGACAAAAATGAGAACAATCTGTGATTAAAATGTCCATTTTTGTCCGATGAAAATCATAGTATAGAAAAGGATTTCCATTCTTCACTAACATGTCTGTCTGTATTTGTCTTACCTATTGCAAATGAAAGGCCTGTATCCAGTCTGAGCTGTTATTTTCTGTGATGTGTGGGTGTAAGCCACCAATTGATATTGCAGCAGAAGGTGTTAGACCTCATATTTGTGGCATTTAATAAATAAATCTTGATTTAGTAAAGCTATTGAGGATAAAATAATATTGGAAAATATAAGAGAAGGGACAATATTATCATGTTTCAATGTGTCTAACAGTTTTAGTCTAAATTTTGATCTTTCCAATACCTAACAGAGAAAGGCTAATAGGATAAAGTTCTCACATTCCAAGTACAGAAGGTAGAAAGGAAGGAAAGCTTTAGGGATTGGTCATCTTTTCTTTTCCAAGTTTTTCCACATTATTGAAAATAGACTGCTGGGTCTGGCCAGATAGCTCAGTAAACTAAAGTGCATGCTTACACAGGTGCAGTGGCTGGGGTTCCATCCCCAGCTTTCAGTGCCAGCCCTGCCCACAGAGGGATTGAGACTGGGAGTGGTGGTGGGCTCCTGTAATTCCAGTGCTTGGGAGGCTGAAAACAGGAGAATTACTACAGCTCCAATCTATATGTAGTGAGATGAGACCTTGTACTAAATACATTAAAAAAAAAAAAAAAAGAAAGAAAGAAAACAGACTGCTGAAGAAAGCAGGAAGGCAGAGTACAATTTCCACCATGATGTCAAGATGACCCAAACTGTGTATCCTAGTGCTCTTTTCTAAATTATGTGAGCTAAGTAGTTTCTGTCCCAGTATCCACAGAACACTAGAATTTGGGAATGATGGTCACATCACCCCTGTAAACATCTGAATACCACTGAGTATTATTTTCTGCTGCTCACTGCTTTGTACACGTGTTTTGTGCCACATGAACTAATTTTAAGCCACCAGAGCCACTGTAACTGATGCTCTGTTGACCTGGGCATAGATAACGCTGTCTCAAAAAGGACTTAAGTGATACTGATTGTAGGTAGTGAAGTAGAAGTGTTCTGGGAATTAGTATTTTTTTTTTTAATGAGCAGAACATATTTATTGAGGGAAAGCTTCTGTCCAAGAGAGGGACAGAAGGGGGACCCCAAGTAGGTGGGCCCAGGTAATTAGTATTAATTGAGAAACAATTACTCTTGGCTAAGCAGAGCCGAATCCTTTTGATTTACTTCTTCTGACTTACGTATATTCCACGTATATCTTGGTAGCCATCATCAGTGTCCTGTAAGTGCACTTTCCATCATGCTCACCAGTGACCTGTTGTAAGTTTTTTTCCGTCACCATGGGCACCATGCTGGCCTCACTGCCATGTTAATTACCACTCTTGGCTGGTCTCACTGTCCCAACTATTGAACTTTATATGAATACATTCCACCTTTAAGAGCTTTTGACTTGGTTATTGGTTGCTGTCCAAACCATAATCTTTCCCTGAATGGGAATTTGCTTGGTTCCATTTTACTGTGTGTGTATACATGCATGTATGTGTGTGTGTGTGTGCGTGTATGTACACATATGCACATATATAACTCATGCACATTTATATACATACAATACATGCATAAATGTTTTACTTTTGCCTTGAGATTTCTGCCAGATATTTTACTATCTGACTGGCTTGGTTTCCCATAACAAAATCTTTGACCCTACTCTGATCCTTATCTCCTCTGAACTATATATGGGTCTTGAGGACTTGGACTGAAGTATGGCATGAGTGTAATTGAAAGTGACACTCCTTATGCTTCTGGAACTCGTACTTTTCAGCCAAGTACACAGATGTTTGTATCTTGCACGGACATCATGAGGGAGGAAGGAGGCCCCTGTTCACCCAGCCTGACAGTCATATCAGTAGTAAGATCTAAGAACCAGAGTCTCTTCACCCCGTTTTCAGCTGAAGGCACTGATGATTTTTTTTTTCTGCTGCTTGCTAGTCTCTTGGTCACCGCTCTTCTGTTTGTACGTGTGTTTGCTATATCACCAGGACTAGAATCCAAACCTCTTGGGCAGCCATATAGGTTTGAGCACTATGACTGATAAAATGATGGCCAGGACACATCAAGTGCTGTTTCAAAAATGATTGTTAGGGCCAGGAATATAACCCTATAAGGTAGATACTCTTACTGTAGGAAATCAAGGTACGAGTGTTAAATAATGAGATCTTTTTAAAAAAATTAATGAGAACCAAAATGTGACACTGTGTTACAGTTTAGTTTTTAAAATAATTTTGTTAGGCACTGAAGAGATGGCTCAGTAGAACAAGTGCTTGCCTGGCAAGCTCAAGGGCCTAAGTTCAATCCCTGGTTCTGCAAAACTAAAATAAAATAATTTTGTTAATCAGATTAGATGGTTCTCAAAACATTCCAGGTAGTAGAGGTTTTATTAGAAAGATTTCTGAAGTCTTACTATGTCCACAAAATGACAGTCTTCCATTGTAGTGACCTCATTTCCTTTCTGAAATCCTTGAACCTACCCAGTACTCCAGATCAGAAAAGAATCGGGAATTTATGACAGATTTAGGAGCAAGATTTGGCTTTTTGGTGTTATGAGGGAAGGAGCAGTTGATTGGAGTTCGTATCTTGAACACATATCTTACATTAAGGCAACCAGCATACACAGCTCTACTAGGGCCACTGGTTTGCCATACCTAGACACAGAAATCCAAATGCATGCTTGTGAAGATGGATAGGTTGAAGTGTCTGCCCATAAGAAGTGCAACAGGTGCCTGAACTGGAGGACAAAGTTTTTGCATGTGAAATTATTCATTCAGAAGTGGAATTATATATTGTGATGAAAAACTAATGTTTATGAGTTATTATATTTTATGTTTAAGTTCCTGAGGAATTGAGGGTCTTGCAGTGATTTGAGTAAAAACAAAATTCATTTATTTTGGTTTTGTTTAAGTGTGTGTTTGAAGATTGAGTGTTCTTCTCTATCTAATCACATCATGAAAGACTACTGGCTCATAGTTTCATAAAAGTTTATATATACATCAGGGTCCAAACTGAGCAGTACTATTTAGAGAGCCAGTTATTCATGACAGAAGATGTATAAACTGAAATTGAAGAAGTAACTTTTAGGAAATAATGCACCCCATTCTGTAGCTATAAGGCTAGCATTTTACGAGCAGCAAACATTAGACAGCACTGTACCCTGATGGCTATTTTTAGGCATAACTTAATTTTGATAACTCAGTGACACACCCTAAATAGCTATTCCAGGTTGGTAGAAATTGCCAGAAAATTACATTTTTATGGTCAAATATATATTTATAGAGTTCATCCATCTTGAAATATAGCCCATCTCCATTTATAATGGAATGAACATAATTGTGTTTTCCTAAAGATTGCTGTGAGTTAGGGTAGGAAGTTGGAGATTAGATATGGTAAAATAATGCTTGGCCTGGGACTGAATACAGAGGAATGAGAACAGAAGTGTATCCTAGAAAAGATTAGTTTGGATAAGAGAATTATGAAAGTTCTTAAAGCCAGTCATTGGAAGTTAATGTTCATTACCACTCTGAAGCTTACGTGAGTCAGTAATAATGTTAAACTCACTAAATCAATAAATCTTACAAAGAGTGTAATTGTATTCCAAGATTTCTAAAACAACTTAGAATTCTGTGTACCAGCACAGGGCAGAAACACTAGATGGAAACTGGGCCTCCTTTGCAGATTTTGTTTATGTAACAACTTTTATACAGTTATTCTTTGTGTCTAAAAATATCCTTAGAGATGTAGCCATCTGGCCCCCTTAAGAAACTGCTTTCAAGAGGGCTGGGGTAGATAGCTCAGTAAAATAAGCAATTGCCTGGAAAGCACAAGGGCCTGAGTTCAATCCCTGGTTCTGCCAAAAAAAACAAACTACTTTTGACATTTCAAAATGTCGTTACAGATACAGAGGACCAGTTCCATGGTATACTATCAATCTTGATTTACCTCCCTACAAAAGATGGCATGCATTAATGGCTGACAAGGGACCAATGGTAGGTATGCTGCCATTCTTCAGGCTTCTCTTTTTTACTTTACTGAGTATGACTGCATTTAAAAAAAAAACACTGCATGAAATTACTACCAATTAGTTTCAGGCCAGGCGTGGTGGCTCACGCCTGTAATCCCAGCACTTGGGAGGCTGAGGCAGGAGGATTGGTGTGAGTTCGAGACCAGCCTGGGCTACAAAAGTGAGCGCAGGACCAGCCTCAACTGCATAGCGAGACCCTGTCTCAAAAAGACCAAAAAAACAAAACCAATTAGTTTCAAAGTGTGTTTTCAATAATTTTCTAGCATGTACAGTAAATGAGGGAAAAGATGTTATGTAGCGTCATGTTCTTTGATAGATTGCTTGTTTCCCTTAATGTCATCTCCCTTCACTTCAATAATTAAGCAAATGTTATTTAAGATAAACTTGTGTTGAAAATAGCACTGTCTGGGCCCGGCGGGATGGCTCAGTGGTCTAAAGCGCCTGCTTGGGAAAGCTTGGGCGGCTTCAGGGACCGGGGTTCGATCCCCGGCACCACATACTGCACCAGCCCTGCCCGCAGGGCTGGCTGAGCCGGCCATAAAAATGAGTGAATAAACAAATAAAGGGTCTGAAACAAGAAAAATAAATAAATAAATAAAATTTAAAAAAAAAGAAAATAGCACTGTCAGACAAGGTATGGTGGCGCATGCCTATAGTCCCAGCTCTTGGGAGGCTGTAAACAGGCAGATCACTGTAAGTCCAATCTAGTAGTTAAGACTCTGAACACCCTGTAGACCCTTCCCTAAAAATACAACAACAACAACAAAAAAGCACTCTTTCTTTGATTTAGGTATACATGGGTTTCTGTTTTTATTATACTTACATTCATGGTAGATTTGCTCCACATCATTTACATGTTTTATCAATTTTTTTCAGCTAAGGTTTACAGTGAATTCCATGAAGAATATGGTAAATACATTTGTGCCAAGTGGGAAAGTTATGCAGATGGTGGATCAGAAGTTGGTAAGAAATATTTTCCATGACGAATTTTAAGCATACATGCAGGCAGGCACGCATGCACACGCGCACACACGCACACACAAACACACACACACACACGCATACACACACACAGGGTTCAAAAATACTGAAGATTTATGTAAAGGTGTAAATTAACCTCTTGAACTTGAGGCATTTGCATTTACTGTGATCACTAAAACTTCAGCATAGTAATATGAGAGTGACATCACAGAGCATGAAAAATTTTATCAGTTTAATACTCTTTGATGTTCTTTGAAAATATGGACTATTTTACAGAGCAGACCATATGTACTTCTTATCTGGAAGTATAGAACTTCTTCTTAGAGTTCAGTTCACTATTGAAAACTTCCTTTTTTTATTGGGTATAGAGCTCAGTGTTAAAATGCCACGTTTAGCATGCATGGTACCCTTGATTTCATCTCCTGATCCACTAAGTAATAGATAAGATAAAATAAAAATCTTCTATCTTAAGTACTTTGCCCAAGAGTCTCTAGGTTATGACCAGTTAATATATTCAGCCCAGCCTTGTAGTCTTTGTAGGACCCCAGTGCTGTGGTCCTTGAAACTGAGTTCAGTTATTTCTTGTCATTGTGCAATCACCAAACCATCTCATTTTCTTCCTGATCATGCAGGGAGACTTCCTTTCTCAGCCCTTTTTAAATTCAGGTAGAACCAACTGAGCACCTAGAGTCTGGCCCTCGCACATCCGATGAGATCCACATTGCCTTCTGTCTTTACTGCAGGGTGCAGAAGTCTGGGAGAAGACCTTAAGGTCCTAGGGCATGACATCAGAGGTTGAATAATTGTTGCGGGGGCAGTCCTGTGGACTGTAGGGTGTTTACCAGCGTCCTTGGCCTCTGTCCACTGATTGCTGGTAATACTGCCAGGGTTGTGGCAATCAGCAGTGTCATAAGACATTGCCATATCTCTGTAGGTCAAGAATTACTGTACCAGAGGCTAGATGTTCTGTTTTCCTCTTCCCTGTGACATTGCACCTGGTAACAGCAACCATGTCATCTCATGTCTATGATCTCAGTTCTTTTCTTTTGTCTTTTTGAGACAGGGTCTCGCTATGCAGTTCAGGCTGGCCTTGAGCTCACTTTTGTAGCCCAGGCTGGTCTCGAACTCGCACCAATCCTCCTGACTCAGCCTCCCGAGTGCTGGGATTACAGGCGTGCGCCACCACGCCCGGCTGATCTCAGTTCTTGATTAAGGCTGTCCTTTATATTCATACTAACAAGAGTTTCTCAAAAATAAAGATTGACAGGAGAAAAAGAAGAATACATCTCCATATGTTACATGTGCTCTAATTCCAGGGCTTAGTTTTGGTATTGTGGGTTTTAGGCCACATCATCCACACATGCATGAAATTGCAGTCTTTTCATCAGGGAGAATAATAGTAATATGTATTTTTCATGGTTGTCAGGATTAGACAAATTCTTTGTAAAATATTGTGCTAGGATATAATAAGTGATAAACATCACAAATCATGTTTATTTGTTATACTGCCTGGAACATTTCACTTATGACACGCTTCTAATTCATAGGGAGAAAATTATGTTAAACGGTGAAGCAGGGGAGCTGTAAACTTAAATTACTATCTCAAATTATCAATCACATAACAAAAGATTTCATGAATAATCAGAATGGTGCAGGTTTGTTGCTTTTGGTGCAGGGTGAACGGTCTTATTACCCAGCTGGTGTAAACCAAAAATTTGTGAACTTCAGCCATACTATCTCAGCAAGAGGCTGGGAACTGAAATAGCCATCTCATGTTTATCAGTTATGTAACAAGATTTTGTGAATAACCAGAATAGTGCAGGTTTGTTGCTTTTGGTAGAGGGTGGATGAAATAGAAATAAGAAGTCTTTGTTATATAACATGCTTGCATTGGGTTGTGGAAGGTCATGTAGGTGGAGTTATTCTAAGTGCCACTCAAAAATAGAAGATAGCAGGATAAAGCAGCTGAAGAATCATGCTTCCATGTATAGGTGCCCACTACTATTACATAGAGCCTTTTAGAAATTTATGATTATAAAAATGCTTTAAAAGTAACTTATTATCTGCTATGGTAACAGTGTCTGGAACAAACTGAATGTCAGAGTATCATATCTGAAAGTATGCTTTGGGGTTAAATAATTGTTAATATATTTGTTTTCAGCCTGCTCTACTTGGTCAGTTTTCTGATCCTTATGAAGAGGAAATGAAAGGAATTGCAGATGTTACTGGGATACCCTTAGGTAAACTTTGCAATGATTTGAACCTTGAATAAAACATATTGAGGTATGATGTACCTAAAGTGCACAGATCTTAAATCAACAGCTCACTAAAATTTTAAAGATGCGTTCATGAGTTCAGTCACAACTCTGATCAAGACAAAAAAATTCTAGCACTCCAGATATGCCATCATTGCCCTCTGTAGACAGCACTGCCTTCTCAGATAACTACTATTCTGGCTTTACAATAATTTGCCTTTTAAAAGAATTAAATATAGAACTAAACATCTGAAATGTTGTATATGATTTCTTGTACTTGTTATTATAAGTAGCATGCTGTTTTATAAATAAAATATTTGGGTTTTCAGATTTTGAATATATTAAGAATAAAATATGCTATGCTGGCCCCACCCCCAGGGCCCACTGAGACAGAAATTGAGACTGGGCCATGGTAGTGCACCAGTAATCCCAGCTCTTGGAAGGCTGTAAACAGGCGGATCACTACGAGACTGAACTAGTAGTGAGACCCTGTAGGCCCTTCTCTAAAAATACAAAAAAAAAAAAAAAAAAAAGGAAAAAGAATAGAAGAATAAAATAGCTGTGAACATTGTACATACACGTTTTTGTTTGGTTTTTGGGGTGTGGTTGAGATAGGGCTAACTCTCTATATAGTTCAGGCTATTCTTAAACTTATTATGTAGCCCAAGCTGGCCTTCAACTTGTAGCTGTTCTCCTGTCTCAGCCTCCCTAGTTTTGGGCTTATAGGCATGCACCACCATGTCTGGCCAGTTGTATATATCTTTTAATATAAATATATGTTTATTTCTCCTGTAGATTTATGCTTAGGATGGGTTATAGGGTGAGTTTAGTTTTGTAGATTTTGCATTTCTACTTAGGAAGTGAACTTTTGGGTTGTATGGTATCTGTATACTTAGCCTTGTAGATCCCACAAAGCAGTGTTTCAGTTTTATTGCATTGGTTAATATAAATGAGAATTTCAACTTTTCTCCACCTATTATTTTTCCACCTGATAACATCAATCTTTCACATTTGAGCTGTTTTGTAGAGTCCTGATAACCCATTGTAGTTTCCATTTACATTTCCCTGATGACTAATGAAACTACCGACCTTTACAGCTTATTGACCTGTTTCTTCTCCCTTCATCTGTTGTTTATTTGAGGTTCTTTTGGTGGTGGTGGAGGTAGAGTATGTGTTTATTAAGACCTTTTGCTTACCATCTGTTTGTTTGAAAGAACTCTTTGTTTTGGATAGGAGTATTTGCCACATTTATAATTCCAGATATCTTCTCCCAAGTCTGTGGCTTATATTTTATTTTTATGCTGGTGTCTATTTTTTTTTTTTAATTAGTACAGAATCTACACTGTCTCACTACACAGATGAGTGATCCTCCTGTTCTCAGCCTCCCAAGAGCTAGAATTATAGGTGCACCCACCACATGTACACCACCACACCTAGTCTCAGTCCCCATCTCTGTGCACTCTGAGAATGAGGCCTGCACAGCACATTGGGGATCTAACCCTAGTCCCTGTGTCTGCCTAAGCAGGTGCTTTAGTCTGCTGAGCTATCTGGCCAGACCTATATACTAGTATCTTCTGATGAACAGAAATTCTTTTATTTTATTTTATTTTATTTTTTTCTTGTTTTAGAACTTTTGTTTGTTTGTTTATTTATTTTTAGGGCCGGCTCAGCCTGTCCTGAGGGCAGGGCTGGCACAGAATGTGGTGCTGGGGATTGAACCATGGTCCCTGCAGCCACCGAAGCTTTCCTAAGCAGGCACTTTAGATCACTAAGCCATCCTGCCGGGCCCCTGAACAGAAATTCTTAATGTTAATGGCATCTTAATTTTTCAGCCTTTATTAGTCTTCATTTAAGAATTTGCTTATGTGAGGGGCTGGGGAGATAGGAAAGGCCTGAGTTCAATTCCAGGTTCTGCAGAAACAAACAAACAAACAAACATACTGCACCAGCCTTGCCCTCAGGGCAGGCTGAGCTAGCCACCAAAAAGGAATTTGCCTAACTGAAGGCTTCAGTTGATAGAATACCATTTATTTAAAAACTATCCTTCTGTTAGTAAATTACAACATTGTTTTTCATGTTAATCAGGTCACTGTATATTACTGATGCCATTTGCAAACTTTCTGTTGTTTCATTTATTTGCTTTCCTTTCCTTACAGTAATATCATGTTATGTCAGTTACTAAAGTTTTACCATAAGGTTTACAAAGAGTCATTGTGACTCTTTGAACTCTGCTTTTATTCATATATTTCTCTTGACTATAGAGACCTTTTGCATTTGCATGTAAATTTTAGAATCAGCCTATCAGCTTTTCCATGTAAATAATAGTCTTAAAAATATTGAATCATTTATGTGCTGATGTTCTTCTGAGCCATTTTTAAAGTTTCTATTTCCAATTCTTAGCTGTTAATGAAAAGGACTTTACCACTATTCCAAAAGTTTTATTTTTAAGCTGCAAAAGCACTGAAGTCATTACTTTATGTAACCAGTAATACCTTGGTTTTATATAATATTTTTAAGGATGATTGAGAGTATTTAACATTTAGCAACAAAGCTGGCTAGTTTTTTATTGCCTCCACATTGATTTTTTATGCTTCATGAATTTATGTGCCATCCTTGTAAGGGACCATGCTAATGTTCTATGTATCCTAGTATATGTGCTACCAAAGTGAACACTGTTGCTTTAGCATTTAAGATAATCAATATACAGATAATCAACATACTGGAAATGGGAATTTGCAATTTATGTGTGAAACAAGTCTTTATTATGTGAAGAATTCTACTAAGTCATTACCAAATACAGTTATTTTTAGAGAAAATGTTGATGAATAGAACATTCAGGTAAGAGTAAAGTTTCATCAAGTAGACATTAAATAGATATAAACATAGGGCAGAGGAGATAGTGGCATAAGTGCCTGCTGGGCAAGTGCAAGGCACTGAGTTCAATTCCCAGTACCAAAATAATAATAATAATAATAATAATAATAATAATAATAATAGTAGTAATAAATAGAAAAACATTGGATTGGCATGGAAAATACATCAAGCTTAAGCTGTTAACACTAAATGGGACACAGATAATGTGTTTCTATACCTTCAGATTAATTGCTAAGTGATAGTATATAGCTTTGGAAAAATATTCAAAAATAAAAAATACTCTGCAATGGATTTTCTTGGAAGCTCTAAATTGATCTTATTGCTACTTCTTGGCTCCCATTTCTCACCTTAGAAATGGTAGTCACAATCTAAAAAATCTGGGCAAAATCCATGTTCACCATGCAGAGATGTGCTAGCCATGTGAGGTTAGAGTATGTGAGCACCCTGGAGATCTGTATTAGAAGGCATTGGTGAAAGCTTCAGAAATGTTACAGTGCAATTCCAGCTTGTTGGATATCATAGCTGCCTTTTTAGAAAACTGTTTGTCCTCAGTGTAGAGGGTGCAGGTAGGTAAGGGACACTGCCACAAGCTGTGTTTCCTGATACACTTGGATTGTCCTGAGGCAGTGTTATACACTAGCATGCATGTGCAAAACCAAGTGCACACATGCACACACACACACACACGCACGCACACAGATGCACACACCTGCAGTAAAGATTTGTTTTCTTAAAATACAGGGAGGTATGTGCAGCCCTGTGGTACATATTGCGTCATTAGCATGGCATTTCTGAGTTTAATTGAAAGCAGCACTAAAACCAAAAGAACTTTTTGTGTACTGTCATGGTTCTGTGTATTAACAAAAGGTTTTTTTTTTCTATTATAGGAGAGATTATTTCATTCAACATTTTTTATGAATTGTTTACCATGTGCACCTCAATCATAACTGAAGATAAGAAAGGTAAATGTGTGCTGAGGGGAGGTGGGCAGTGCAGAGTATGATGGCAAAGAAAGATCTTCTAAAAAGTGCCATAAGAGCTGTTAAAATCCAGGCTGGCTATGTAAGTTCTATGTTATGTATAACTTTATGTATTTTGTTGCATTTTTCTTTCATTTTTTGTCTTTTTGAGATGGGATTTCACTGTGCAGTTGAGGCTGGCCTTGAGCTCCCTTTGGAGCCCAGGCTGGTCTCAAACTCACATTGATCACCCACCTCAGCCTCCAGAGTGCCAGGATTACATGCATGTGCCACCACACCCAGCTCTTTTGTTGCATTTTTCTGAGTTCTCTGAAAATTAGCCTTATTTTCTTACTTATTTTTATTACTGTTCTTGTAAGCATTTTTAGTTTTGAGAAGTGAATTAAGTACCTTCCCTATGAGCTAGATCTCTGAAGCATGTTTATTCTTTATTTAAAATGGGATCTCGCTAAGTTGCTAAGCTATCCAGCCTAGGCTGGAAGTAGAAATCTTTTGTTTCTGCCTCCCGGAGTAAAGTCAGCCTTACTTAAGACTGGTATACTACCTTCTAAAGTTTAATTCAGGCATGCAAAGAAAGAAAGATGGAAGAAGTGTTTCAAGATTGAAAATTAGCCAACTTTCCTCAGTTTTCTTGTATCTATCTGTGTGATGTGATAGGTATCCTCACGGAGGCACTCTGTTATCTTCACACATGTAATGAGGTTTTCTGGAGGTTCACATATAACATTTTCCATCATTTCCCATCCATGGGATCCTATGTATAACAGTCTCCCATTCCCATATTTTTCATAGCTGGTCCATAGCAAAAAACAATTTGCCCTTATTTACTCTGACTTTTGACCTATATCCAAAATCTGTCTATACTTAACTCTTGAAGTGCCTTGGGTAGGACATGGGATTAAGATACCTATGTCTTAATAGAACTCTGTCACATTTGGTCAAAGAATGCCCATTTACCTTTCTCCATATTCTGTTCTAACCTAGAACCCCTTTCAGTACGTTTAGGTTTGTGGTAAGTGTCTTGCCAGTATGACCATAACACAAGTTTGATCTTTTAAGGCTGAGGCTGTCAAATGCCTTCTTAATCCTTAATCCTTTTGTTGTGAAATATAATTGTGAATGTAAGTGAACAAAAACAATGCATGTGGCTGTGATTTAAGACCTGGTATACTGTCTTAATTTACTACATGTCTCTTCTGCTTGTTTGCTAATAGGTCATCTACTACATGTTAGAAACATGGATTTTGGACTATTTCTTGGGTAAGCAAGGAATATAGTATATATGATTCCATTAAAAAATTAGAGTATTATCGTGGTGAAAAGTCCCAAGTCATGCCCAAAATATGACAGTCAGTGCAGTTTGCTAGATTCCTTAGTATTAAGACAAGGCCCTTATCCACACTCAAGGAGGTTGTAGCTGAGATATTTCTCCTTATGAGCAGAAATGCACATTTTTAAGTGTGAGGGTCATTAGTTATATAATCTGTATGATACTAAAGAGTTAATTCCATTTCTGGTCCAAACCTGAGTGCCATGACCTGGTGAAGGGGCTAAAACCACCCTTATTAAAAAGGTCTTGGTAGGCTTAGTCATTAGTGATTGCATTGGTAAAGCACCTCCTATGTTCTTTTACCCATTGTTATTTTCACCATCGTTCTTAAATATCATCAAAATTTGGCTTTTGTAGGTGGAACATAAATAATAACACCTGGGTTATAAGTGAGCAACTGAAGCCTTTGTCAGTGAATCTGGACTTCCAAAGAAGCAATAAAACTGTCTTCAAGGCCACAAGCTTCGCTGGCTATGTGGGCATGTTAACAGGATTCAAACCAGTAAGGAACCTGTTGTTACCTAATTTTACAGGTAGAGTTGTATGTGCTAGTCTCACTATCTGTGAAGGGTGGACTCTAGAAAATGAGAACCGGAAAGCATAAAACCGCATTTCCATCCCCCTTTAGTTCTTGTTTTCTTTGCTGCTGTGAGCTCACATGGCAGAGAAGAACAAAAAGGAAATGACTTATGAGAGTGTTACAGTGTAGAAAGCATGTGGCTTTAGGTGTCAGGACTAAGCCAAAGCTGAGATCTGGTCTGGCTCTCCTGCTCATTCAGACTAATCATACATGAGTTTCCTGCTCTGCCTCTTCCATTTCCTGTCCAAAACATGTGGCCAGTAAAGTTTTTGGTCTAACTCTGACTCACATACTAGATGTGAAAAAGCTTTGAATTGAAAAACAAAAAAAAGTGATTAGTATAAAGTGATTGCCAGGTGTGGTGGTACACTCCTGTTGTCCTGGCACAGTAAAGGCTGAGGCAGGAGGATCATTACAAATTTAAGGCCAGCCTGACCCTTTTTGTAATTGAACTCACGACCTCATGCTTGCCTGAGAGGCATTGTGCCACTGAGCTGTATCCTTGGCCCTACATAGTGAGTTCAAGGCCAGTCCAAATCATATAGCAAGACCCTGTCACAAAAAAGACAAGAAAAGTCATACTGTCATGTTTTTTTACTTCTCTGTGTTCTTAATGCAGGTCTTTATATGACCACTATAATGTAGAGATAGGAGCTTAAAAAGACAGTGCAAGTGTCTGACCTCAATGATTGGTTTCATCGTTTGTTTTTAAGGGAAAATTTAGTCTTACACTGAATGAACGTTTCAGCATGAATGGCGGTTACCTGGGTGAGTAGTATTCACAAGTGTAATGGAAATTTCTCAAAGGTAGAATGATATTTGCTGATTGACCTGGTGGCACTGTTTGATCTCTTCCAGGTCTTCTAGAATGGATTTTTTTGGGAAAGAAAGATGCCACGTGGATAGGGTTTATCACCAGATCAGTTCTGGAAAATAGTACAAGGTAAAGTGATTAGTGGCTTTATATCACTCAGTTTAAATTATATTAAAATAAGGTATTTCCAAAGCCTCAGTTTAACATTTGTTGAGGAACAATTAAAGATTTTTTTTAGGTAAACCTTTGACACTCATATGGAATTATTGTTGTTATTGTTATCATTATTGTTTTGGTTTGGTTTTTGGGGAGAATATTTCTGTGTGAGACAGGGTCTCACTATATAACTCGGATTGGTCTTGAACTCACTATATAATCTGGCTAGGCTTAAACTTACAGTGATCCTCCTGTCTCAGCCTGCTAGGTGCTGAATTACAGGCATATGCTACTACGCCCACTGTAATTACTCATATTTTGTATGTCTTTATAGCAAAGAAGTGAACTATTCAAAATATTAGGGATATTGATACTGTGAAGGGTTCCGATGAATGTTTTGGCAGACAAAATGATCCTCACACACATCATAATATAGTAAAATCTTCATTTAAGTGGCAGGCATTAGCCCAGAAGTCACATTCAACTGTAGCTCAGAGATCTCCTAATAGAGTTCCTTTTCCTTCAGCTTTCATTGCATCCACTTAAAGTAGTTAGGACAAACGAGTGTGGAGCTTGATTCTAATGCTTTCCAAGGGATAAATTCCTATTGTTTTCTTTAATCCACTCCAGCTTTTAAAAGCCAAAGTTACCATTTTTCCCTATTATTTTCTTTCTCCTTCTGTTGTTGAATGACCAATAGTAAAGGTGGCACCTAAGCTCTGGAGGTGACTGTGTTTTCCTTTGGCTGAGAAAGAACTTCTAAAATTCCTCACCATTGTGTTTTAAAATAATGTCATGGGGCCAGGGAGATAGCTCTGTGGTCTAAACACCTGCCTGCCTGGCAAGTGTAAGGACTTGGGTGGGTTCAATCCCTGGTAGCACATGCCATGCTGGCCTCGTGCCAAGCTGGCCACCAAAACTGGGTGTGGTAGCACACACGTATAATCCCAGCAGGGGAGGCTGAGACAGGAGGATCACTACAAGTTAGAGCTATATAGCTAGACCCTATACCAAATAAATAAATAGATAAAAGATTTAAAAGAAAAAAAAAAAAAACATGTCACAGTAGTTTTGCTTAGTTTTCATAGTGCAAGAAAATTTCCATTTCAGGGCATTAATTTTTTTTTAATGTTTCCATGTAGCTATGAAGAAGCCAAGAATATATTGGTCAAGACCAAATTATTGGCCCCAGCATACTTTATTCTGGGAGGTAACCAGTCTGGGGAGGGGTGTGTGATTACACGAGAAAGAAAAGACTCTTTGGATGTATATGAGTAAGTACCTTTTGAAAGCAAACTAAGTGGAAACAAAAGCCCACACTGACATGTGTATGTGTTGGAAGCCTGAAGCCTAAGGGAATCTTTCCTTCTGTATCTAGACTTAACCCTAAGCAGGGCAGATGGTACGTGGTGCAGACAAATTATGACCGATGGAAAAAGCCCTTATTCCTTGATGATCGCAGAACTCCTGCACAGACGTGTCTAAAGCGCACAGCCCAAGAGGTACACTTGCATTGTCTCATACAGAAGGAAGCTGTGATTCCATTAAGGATAATCCCACTGGGGATGATCTTAGTTCAGGTGTTTTCTTTGGCTTTCAAAAATTTATAAACTTCATATTATTCAGTGTCTGTAGATGTCCTCACTGAGTTTTTGTTTTAACGTAAAAAGCAAAATTTTATAGTACTTCTGTTTTGTTGTTCTTAATGCTGGGTAACTATTCTATGCAGATACATAACAAATAGGTAAGAGTTTAAAAGGGAAAAGAAGAATATGTTAGAACTATTACATCTATTCTAGCAGTGACTCCAAGGCACATTCTACTAGGCAGGATGATTAAAGAATGTTTTGGTTTCTAGTGAGCCATTTCTGTGGATAAACCTATATTTAACTGTGGATTAATCTGTATAAACTTTACTGAACAGAACTTTGTTTTTCTAGAATCTTTCCTTTGCAACCTTATATGATATTCTGTCGACAAAACCTGTCCTCAACAAGGTATTTAAAAAGTACTTAAGTATGTATATGCTTGTAGATAAAGAATTTGGTCCTGTGTTTGCTTTCTTTGTTATCTTGCTTTCTTTGTTATCTTTATTTTTTAAAAATCCTTTCCCAGGCTGGGGAAATACTTCAGCAGCATAAGTGCCTACCTGGCAAGTGCAAGGTTCCAAGTTTAATCCCTGGTACCGCAAAAGTTAAAATAAAATAAATAAAAAGAAATCAAATCAAAATCAAAATCCTGGGCCCGGCAGGATGGCTCAGTGGTCTAGAGCGCCTGCTTAGGAAAGCTTGGGCGACTGCACGGACTGCGGTTCGATCCCCGGCACCACATACTGCGCCAGCCCTGCCCTCAGAGCCGGCCATAAAAATAAATAAACAAACAAACAAACGAAAGCTCTGAAACAAGAATAAAATAAAATAATTGTTAAGAAAAAATGGTTCAAAATCAAAATCCTTTCCCCATACTATAATGAGAAACATGAAGTTTCCCAGTCATCTTGTTTTTAATGTGCCCCAGATATACTCCCCTGCTGTCCCATTCAATCTTTTTCTTGGTCACCTGGCCTCTGTCTCCCTAAATTCACTATGACTCTGTTGCCTCTGCCAGGATAAAAAAATGCCTCTTGTCCTTAAGTCAGTTCTTCCATGAAGACACTGACACCCCATAGCACTCATTTTGCCGATACCAGCTTGCTGGGGACTTTCAGTGCAGTCTGTGTGACCCCCACCCCCATGTCAGCTAGCATGTATGCTTTGTAGTCTTTGTGCCTGTACTTTGCCCTTTGTATTTGGAATACCTTGAGGATAAGGACAGCCAAAGGGAGATGGTTTATACACTTACAGCAGTGATGGCAGACCTTTTAAAGACCAAGTGGCCATACTGTAACCCAAAACCCACTTATCACAGTAAAACTGGGACTAAACTTGATTATACCATGGCCCTAGTATACCTTAGGCTTTGTGTGACTGTTATGTGTACAAGGAGGAGGTTAAGTGAATCTTAAACTTTGGTGGTAAAGCAGTGTGCCGCTCACACATAAGCTCTGTAAACAGCTAAAGATTTTCCTTAATCTGTTAATGTGTATGACTTGCAATAGTGTCTTTACTGATGTTGATTGCTTTGTTTAATATTACTATATATTACATAGTTTTAATATATTGTTTAAATTAAGTAATTTTTTATAGTAGATTTTTCAGGGGCAGATATGTTAATGTCTGAATGAACATCTTCAAATGTAAAACATCCTGAAAGAAAAGCATACTTTCCTTTCAGCTAACCGTATTTACAACTTTGATGGATGTTGCAAAAAATCACTATGAAGCTTACCTTCGGGATTGCCCTGACCCTTGTATGGGCTGGTGAGCGAGCACACATGAGCCCACCCACGGAATACGCCAGACCGGACAGCGCCCTGTCCAGTGCAGCTGACTGGTGCAGCTGTCTGGATTCCCTCTGCAGACGAAGGACTCGAGGCTGGTTCTGAGTGATACCCTTGTCTTTCTCAGCATGTTTACTATTAGCAGACTGTTTTTGCCATGACAGTTGATTTTCTTATTTACACATTACTTCTTTAAGTGATGTAAAACAGTCTTCTAGCATTTGCTGAGATTCATTTCATTTTGACATTTGGGGATAGGGATGAACAATTAAACCACCTCCATGCAATGTCAAGTCAAGATTCTCTACAGGCGTTCCTTGAAACTAGTAACCCTGTGTGGCTAATGTAAAAGTAAATAGTCCACATTATTCAGTTTTTCACTTTCATTAACATAGTTGTATATTCTTTTGTGTAGCAGAATTTCCCTTCTAACTAATAAGAGAATTGATACATCATTGCATTTGTAGGTGGCAACAATATCATTTCACTCTGTTGGACTGGGAGGATGAAACAGACATTTAGTATTCTGTCATTACAAATACCTTTGATTCTATAAAAGTTTTGGGGGTTCATGAAATAATATCCACGACAGTTTTTTATAGTAAGAATGGACCTACTTCCTTTTTCACAATTATTTTACCTTCCAATATCCCAGGAAGTTACAAAATTAAAAAACCCCAAGTCCAAGTTGGGTATGGGGCACATGCCTGGAATCCCAGCACTTTGGGGCACTGAGACAAGAGAATAAGAGGTTTGAATCCAGCTTGGCAACTTAATGACTCAACAAGCTCCTGTCTGTAAAAGACCTTGCATTTAACCCCCCAGAACCAAACAGAACAACCAGAACTGAACCCAAGACTCTGCACTGATGAACTTCAGAGGCTTGAAAGAAAGGAAGTATCAGGTGAACTAATTAGCTTAAGTTTTAAGTATCTCTGATTTAATACATAGGTTTTTAGTTTGTCCTTCTGATCAACATTTTTTAACTTTTAGTAATTAAAATATTTTTGAGAAATCAGTATTTGTAAAATCACTAACAGAATTGTTAATGTAACTTTCACAATTAACTGGAACATGGCAGTTGTGCAAGACCATGGCCACTCCATTTGTATAATCTCAGTTGTATGGTGACGTTTAATAAACTTGTCTGGCAAAGCTTATGCACAATGACTAGGTGTGTATGTATATGTCATTCTGAAGGTAAGGGGTTATTATCAAGAAATACAAGCTGAACATAATATCTAAAGGAAATAAGTGTTGTGTAATGGGTTATTAAGTGTAGTGCTAAATGTTCACAATTTGATGTGACTAATACTTGCCAACTCTTAATCCAGTAGTGTCAGCACAGTTTGCAAGCATCCAAGGGCAGCTTTTCCCCTATAGAGAGAAAGCAAGAGCTTCTACACAGTAAGAGCATCACCAGGCTTATTTGAGAGAAGCAAGAAATTACAAAAGGATTTGTATTAAAATAGGGAGATTAATGAGAAAAATTGCAGATTTTGATTCTGTTATGGCATCAAATGATATAACCTGATGCATTTTTTAATAGAAACCATTGAGGCACATGAAGATGAAGAAGTGATTGCTGATCCAGACTGATCCTTCAGAACTCAAGAGTTTGGAGGAGATAATTGTCATTAAATTTTTAGATAGTATTCAGTTGTAAAGCAGTTTTTAAAATGGTATGTAGAGTATTTATATGAGTTTATACAGGTATTTATGGATAACTAGAATATCAAAGGATGACTGGAGGATTAATTTTCAAAGGACCAAACTTAGTAGCCATGGGAATTATTTATTTTTTATTTTTGGCAGCACTGGGGTTTGAACTCAGGACCTTACACTTGCCAGGCAGGTACTTGTGCCACAGAGCTATCTCCCCAGGCCATGGGCATTATTGAGAGTATTTTTATAAATACTGAGCACAACTAAGGTGTAGGATGGACCAATACCATGAACTGTAATTTGCCTGCCTAGGAATAAGACTCTAAGGTGTAGGAGTGAATCATACATTTTTTCACATGTGAGGCTCCAGTTTATCTCAGTAATGGCTATTATTTACCCAGAACCCCTCATTTATCAGGTTTTGTGATAGGCACAACATTACATGCATTAGCTTACTTTTCATAGCATATTACAATTTCCTTTGAAATCTGTTTGCTAGTAATTAAAATATAGCTAAATGATTTGCTTGAAATTGCATTAACAGCAGTGATAAGAGCTGGGACTTGCATTAAGTCTCTTATGTTTTAATCATGACACTCTCCTTCATGACTTCATAAGCAGGACAAATAGCCCTCCCACAGGAGCAACCCCCAGTTGAGCATAAAGTACTCCCAGACACCATGCTGAGCATGCCATGCCTTTGGTACCTCTGTTAGTTTCCTGTAAATTATGTTTCCGTAGGGATTGGAAATCTCTTGCAGTCAGGAATTGCTGACAGTATATTCATCTAACAAGTAATTTTTTTTTTTAACTACTCCAAGTCTACATTGTGCTCAGCTTGTGTGGAGTCAAAGGACTTGTTCTTTTAGCTATCATTTGGCAACCCAGTAAAAACATAGGTAGATCTAGAACTTTTAAATTGTGAAGTGGAATGCTCAGTTATCATTTAATTTCAAGATATGAGGAACAGTTTTTTGTTAAGCATCGTATATGGTGAAAGCAGCCAGCAGGCCTCAGGCTACCCTGTTGCTGCACACTGGCCCTGTTGCTAGCTCTGAGGTATGACTCGTCCTCAGGCACTAACAGGGGAAGACTGGCAGCTGCTATTTGCGTAGAGTTGTCAGCTTGCCTAGAATTAGTTTTGTTTTTTGTTTTTTTTTTTTTCCCTAGGGCACTCCCTTCCTCTCATATTAAGAAACCAGGGTTTGCAAGCCAGGTGCCACTAGGAGACTGATGTGTATTGAGCAATTTGTCATGGTATTCCCACATATCTTGTGACTGTTTTCTATCCCTTACTATCTTAAGATGCTTGGCCAGTCAGGTGTTCCCTGATGAAAGTCAATTGTCTCCTTGTATACAGAGAACAGACCAAACAAAAGAAGAAAAAATGGGCCAAGAAGGCTTAAGAGGCAGTTTATTATACCGGTAGGCTTGACTAGGTTCTCTCCAGAGTCAGCCCCACCCACAGGGCTTGGGGACTTTTTTATAGAGAGAACAAGTGAGGTACAAAGGTAGATTTGGCACATTCTGGTCGGAGGTTTGCATGACATCATGGATTGCTAAGGGTATTTAAACGTCTTGTTACACTGTTAGGCCATCAGTTAAAGCATGATTTATACAAAGGAAGAAAGTGTCCTGTTTTACTTAAAATTTTTAAAATAAAAGTCTGCCCAAGATGCCTGCCAACACCAAGCAGATATCTGCAGGGCATGGTGGTGCATGCCTGTAATCACTTGGGAGGCTGAGGAGGCTGAGGCAGGAGGATTGATGTGAGTTCAAGACCAGTCTGGTCTACAAAAGTGAGCTTAAGGCCAGCCTGAACTGCATAGCAAGACCCTGTCTCATAAACACAAAAAAAACGTCCAATCAGACATGTCTAGCAGGCCCTATAACACAATGCACCTTTACATAAACCCAGCTTTACTGCCTTTGTGTAACTGGCAGTCTTTCCATGTAACTTCATTTCCCCCTTTACTTACAGGCTGACTAGCAGAACTGTACTGTGTTATCCAGTTGGCCTGTTCAATATAACCTCTTGGGGAAAGTGGAACAAATGTAAACTTGGAATTCATGTCACCTAGGCTGCCTATAGTAACAAAATCCTTGCCTCTGTGCCAGGAGTCTACCAGCATTCACAAAGACCAGCTCGTTAGCTTGCAGACAGGGTGAGATCTCAAGACCCTTCATGGCTCTTGACAGCAGTCTGCCAGAGGTATGCCTTGAAATACTCATCTCATCCTTTGGGTAAGCTGGGCAGGGTCCTGGGCATGTAAGGCCTGGGCTGGCTGCCTCCACAGCAACTGGCTCCTTTGAGGGGAGGCTTGAAAAGTGTGGGGTAGACTGCATCTCCTTAGGGTGTCAGCAGGCTGCAGTTGGGGACAGCATATGAAGTATGAAGCAAGCGGATATAGAAGATCACCTGCCCTGAAGACCAGAAGGAGCCTGTGCCCACCATGTTTTGGCTACCTGAAATCCACATAGATAACTATCCATTCATCTCGCCCCTCCATATTTTTAATACCAGGACCAAAATCTGTCTTGGTTACCCTGATCTTTACTGGCAGCAATAACAGCATGCAGCTGTTTCTCCTTGAAGAGGCGGAGCAAGACCAAGCAGATGTCCTAGCACCTGGTTTGCTGCAGACCTGATCGCTGTCATCAACAAGAGGCTGTGGTGTAACTGGATAATTTATGTTCCAGATACCACAGAGCCCTGTACATAAGCATTACTGCTGGCTGGGTGAGAGGTACAGGTGTGGTGTGGGCTCCTAGTAGACTTCCTTCCCCCCAATAGCCAGAACCTTTACAGCTTACAGGCCAGTTTGTTGGCATCTGAACTGGGGGCCCTGACTTTAACCATACATGTGCTTTCTGAAAAGTAAGGCATTATTTTGAAGTACTTTTAAAACATTTGATTGGACCTTTAGTATGATCATGAAAGAAAAAAGCTATTTTTCTTGAAAATACAAGCTTCTCTAAATTCTTAAATGGTTGTTTTTAAAAACTGCTTTAAATCGGTCAGGCTGTGTCTGTGGTTCAGTGGAAAAGCATTCACAAGGCCCTGGGTTTAATCTCCAGCACCATAAATACCTGATATTTTTATGCTCACATAATTGATCATCAGGTTTTTTTTTTTTCTTTTTTCTTTTTGAGACAGGGCCTCACTATGAAGTTCAGGCTGGCCTTGAACTCACTTTTGAAGCCCAGGCTGGTCTCAAACTCACATCAATCCTCCTGCCTCAGCCTCTCAAGTGCTGGGGTCAGTTTTTTTAAATTGAACAGTTTATTATAAAATTTTGGTCATAAATTGTATGTAAAACTGGGCATGATGGTGCATGCCCATAATTGCAGTACTCAGATGCTGAGGCAGGAGGATCACAGTGAGTTTGAGGCCATCCTGGGAGTTTAAGGTCAGCCTGGACTACCTACTGAGAGCCACCCCCAAATTCTGTGTAGCAATTTCAAGTATAAAACACACAATTATATTTTAAAGTCTACCTTTACATGTATCTTTTCTGACAGTTTTTGTTTATAATATACACATTTTAGAATTACTTGATATGAAAAAAGTGGAATCCTTATGTCCCCTTTAGCTTATCCCAGTATGTGGTACAAACACAGTCCTTTTCAGTCTGCACTATATAAACAGAGAACACTGGAACTTCTAATTTTCATCTGCTAAGTGACTAAGACAATTCACTGAGTTTCCTTATGAGTTTATGCCAGCCTGTGTAAACTAAGGGCTTAACACCAGACTTCTCCAAGGGATCCCTTTTTCCTTTTTTTTTGGTAGGGATCAAACTCAGAACCTTGTGTTTTGGCCCTTGTTCTACTGAGATATCTCCCTGGCCCTAAGGGATCCTTTATAAGAATCTACATTTAAACCATATCTCAAGTGAATGCAGTCCAGTAGCAGCCAACACCCACCCAATATAAACTAGAGCATTAGTCATACAAACACATGGGGAATGCAGTCAAAATTCTCATGTGCTGTATCAGGCAGAGTGCATCCATTGCTAGAGCAGCCAGGCAGCTTGCTTGGATACCTCCAAAATAGTCTGTCAGTAGCAAGTGATGTTATTTTTATAAGTGCATAAAATAGGTATGACATGTGTATGTTATACATGTAAAAATTTGACATACACATAGAGAATGAAAAATTTTGAAAATAGTACCTGAGCTCAATGCAAACTATGTAAGAATCCCAGGAAAACACAGTAAATTCATGTTATGCTCCATAGTAGTCTAGTACTCTAAATAACTAGCCCTTCCCACACTATAGATAAGAAATAATGAGACTGCATTGTTGCTTTGTAGTATTATAAGAAAAAGCCGTGCCTATACAGGGGGGTGCAAAGGTGGATGAACTCTTCTGCCAAGGAGCACTGACCAAGGAAATGTTGCCAATACCAGCTTCTGTTTTTCACACACATACTCAAGTACATGGGACCATACTGTCAAATGCAGTAAGACTTTCATTTTTTTGAGCAAGGTCTTGCAGAGTTACATAGACAGACATCACAGAGGACAAACGTCATGGCAGCCAGAAGGCAGCAAGACAAAAGCAAGCAAGGGACAACCACAGCTATTTCCAACTATTATTATTATTGTTTTTTGTGTTTTAGGGGTCTACAGGGGGTACAGGGTCTCACTACTAGATCAACTTGTAGTGATCCACCTGTAACAGCCTCCCAAGAGCTGGGATTACACCATGCCCAGTCTTCTCAACTGCCCTCTCAGCGTGGCCTGGGGGTGAGGCCAGCATCCATCCCTTGTATGTTTTGTAGGCTATTTCTGGCAGGTAGTACTCTTTAATCCCATTATCCTTGATCCTACTAGTATCATAAACTTGAGATCCAGCCACCTCTGAAAAGCCCCAACTGTAACTGTGGTTCTCTTCTTTCTGAGCGTTCATCAGAATTGTATCCTTACCTGTGTGTGATTGTATCTAGATGTTTCTCAGAAGTCTCATGGGGCCAGAAGTGGCTCGATCTACATCGTGTGGTGCTAAGACTGATTCTTGGTGCAATGCTAGGATTCGGTATGTGTACTACCCAGCCTATGTAGCATGGATAAGGTAAAGGGTACTCTGGTAAGGTCCCTTGATTGCTTTGGTAAGGTCCCTAGCTTGCTTTGCTACCTTCTGCCTGCCATGAACTGCTTCTTCACTCTGATGGCTTCCATCCACCCTGCCTTAGAGCAGCCAACTATGGACTAAAACCTCTAGAAACTGAGCCAAATCTTTTTTTAACTTTTGAGTACTGGGTATTATATCTCTCTGGAAAAAGAAAAGGCACCTAATCAAAATGAATTCAAAATTCTAAGAACTACAGACAACAAACAGTATTTTACAGAACAGAGTTCCAGCACCTGAAAATTGAAGTTACAATTTTTTAATGAGGAATGTTGATATATTTATTTAACAGGAATGTTATCTTTTCATGTTTGTTTTAGATATTGCAGTGATATTTGATGATAAAGGATAGCAAGTTCCAGCCCTGTCTCAAAATTCTAAAAAAACAGCGGAGGATGTATCTCACTCAGTATGATATTCAGCTCACTCCTGGTACCACAATATTAAAGGAAATATACAAAGTTATGTGACCTATATACTACAAAATACAGGGCTTTGTTTTGTTTGACTTATGGCACAAGGCTACATTGTTTTTATCAGGTTTACTTTTAGTGTTTAAAGCTACTCCCAGCTGCTTTGTTATCAGGTACAGTAACTTAAAAATCACTGGTCTGAGTTAAAGGCTACAACTCCATCCAGCCAAATACTGAAACTGAAACAGCTTCATCACTCTTTTTAAACGTTTTAAAGGATCCTAAAACACATCAGTGAATATTTACTTCGCTTTCAAAGTTTTAGAATTGTAAGTAATGCTGTGGGGAACATCTTTTGTGTGCACCTATGAAAATATAGACACGTAGGTACATAAGAGTAGATGTGGTTAGATGTACACTTGTACCCACAGGAGATTACACCCTTTGGAATCATAAATATTACCAAATCCAAAGAAGCTATAAAACATGTAAGAGAGTGCCAGTGTTTGTGTATTTCCACTGCCAGGTTCATTTTCATGGAATGCGTGAAGTGCCTTACACTAACATTTCAGACAGGGCTAAAAGGGGGAAAACTCTCATCTAGTGGAGGGCCCATGATGACTATGAGCATACAAGGGCCTGTTCAGTGCGAATGCATGGGGAATGAACTCTATAGTAATGTTTTACATGTGGGAAACTGATCTGAAAGATTCACAGCCACTAACCAAGCCTTCTATGTTACTCAAGGAGAACCTACTCTGCTAGGCACTGTAGCAGTCTTCCCTCCAGGACCTTAAAGCCCAGGAGTGCAGGTAGGAGACAAAATCAGCCAGTGTGACTGGTCAGGACAGGAAATGGTACTGACTGAACCTAGCAACAAAAAACTGCAATCACGCATAGAGAAGGATGAACTTTTAAAGAATAAGTAGGTATTTTAGAGCCCGGTGTGGTGGCCAGGGCCTATGACCCAAGCACTCTAGGAGGCTGAGGCAGGGGATCACAAATTCAAGCCCAGCCTTAGCAACTTAACCCTGTCTCAAAGTAAGAAATAAAAAGGGGTGAAATTGGGAACCCAGTTAGCAGTGTAAAGGTCCTGAGTTCAATACCCAGTTCAGGGGAAGAGGGACAGAGAAAAAGGGGTGAAATAAGAAGAGGAAAGAGAATAGGAGTTTGATAGATGAAGGAAAAACATGGCTTGACTGAGAACCAGTATGTATGAAGCATGGAAATGTGAAACAATAGGGCCAATTTGAGAAACTACAAGTTATAAAGTATTTTCAGGGACCCAAGAGTACAGAGGTCAACAGATGTGTCCAGAGAACTATAATTACCATCCTGTGAAAAAAAATTTTAATATAATGTGACTTAACAGTCATCCCTTCTGGTTGCTACACTGAATTCCAGAAGGCTTTGAGCAACTTACTCCAGCACAGGACTAAGAAAAAGTTTATGCTGTGTGCTGCAGTGCCATCTCTGATGCTGTTTGGAGGTGAAACCAGTCTGGACAGGCGTCATGAATAACAGCAAGACTTAACATTCTTTGAATGGTTCTCCATGTGGCGTTCTGCTTTGCATGAAGCAATGATTTAATTATGCAAAACACCCAAAGCAACCTCCTCAATTTCTCTCCTTCCTGCAACTTGATGAAGAAATGCACTTGCCAAATTCCCATATATTCATTCAACAAAAACATATATTGGTAGAAAAATATCATCACAACTTATACCAAGATGAAACCAAGATGAAACAATATCTTCACCGCTCCACCTGACAGGAAAAAGTGACAGAATACGTGAATGTAAGATATTTTTAAAGACACTGGGTAGGTGACATCTGAAAGATGGAAAACACAAGGCTGGCAATTTCCCTAGTTTCCTGTTTAACAAATGGTGTTGGGAAAACTGGTTATCTGCTTGCAGAAGAATGAAACTGGATGCTTGTCTCTTACCATATACTAATTAAATCAAAATGGATCAAAGATCAAACATTAAGACAGAAACAGTGAACCTTCTGCAAGACAAAATAGGTAAAACATTTGACAACCTAGGAGTAGGAAAGTATTTTCTAAATAAATCATCAGTGGCACAAGAAATAGCGAAAATCAATAAATGGGATTATATCAGACTAAAAAAGTTGTACAGCAACAGGATCAGTATAGTGAAGAGACAACTGACAGAAACACTTGACACAGGAGTAGGAAAAGTATTTAGCAGAACTTTAGTTCTGCTTTAGTTCTAAGCAGAACTTTTGGTAATGAAAGAGTAACACAGCACTTTGGCAAACAGACTGCAAGTTTCTTATAAATATGCCCTGAGCAGGAGACAGAGCCATTCTACTAGGCTGTATCTTCCCCTGCAATTATATGCATCAAAGGTGTTAAACAAAATGTTTGAGAAAAGCCAAATTTTAAATACATTCTTGTAGTTACATTTATACAAACTTCTTGAAAATGCTAACGAATCTATTGTGACAGCAAATCACTATTCACCATGACATGGGGACATGGGGTGAGACTGGGGAAGGATGGGATCCAGAGATTATAAGGGACATCCGAAAATTTGGAGTGATGTTATACTGATTGTAGCCATCATGTCACAACTTAGCAAATGATACACTTAAGTAAGCAGTTGATTGCATGACAATTACCCTGCATTAAAAGTGTTAAAACATACTTTGGGAGCACATTCCACAATATAGTAGTCTGCTTGGTACTGCTATGCTCAGTAAAAAGAAAAGGCAAAGTGTGTTCACAGATCAAAATATATTAAAAAATCTTCTCTTTCCTTCCTGTTTCCCTTTATTGGACCACAAACAGGCCCTTTGAAATTGGTGATTGTTGTGTCCAAGGGAGAAAGTACTGTCCTCCCAGAGGACAAAGCCATTGCCCCAGGCAAGGGCTGGTTCATCCAGAGGTTCAAGGCTGGTATCCAGAGTTATTAGGACCAGGAAAGAATTATTTTGTCTCTGATTTCATTTTTGTGGTAGGTAGAAAAACCTATTTGGCTTTTCTCACAAAAGCCAGCAATGGCTTTGGGCTAAATTCAAAGATATCTGTGAAAACACTAAGAATCCAAATGTTATTTGGCTGCAAGTGAATAAAGACTGCAGATTGTATTTCTGGTTTTGTGACCTCTCATTTCCTTATGACTCTCCACTTTGGGAGTTGGGGATATTAAGTAGCAGACTAACACCAGGACAGGACAACAGCAACTGACTGTGAAGTCGACTTGGGGTACTACAGCAAATTCCATAAGCATACTCAGGTGTACTCTGGTTTCTCTCAGTTAGAAGGGAGCAGCACAGAATCTACCCTAAAGTGGCTGACTATAGAATCTGAATCCTTCACAGGGAATAACATTCTGTTCGTAGCTCCTCTTCACTACTGAATGGTGAATACTACCATATGGTGAATACTACCATAAGCACTATCACCAGGTAGGCAAATAAATAGAAATATCAAAGGTAATGTTGCAATGACTTGTGGATTTTTCCCACCAAAACATCCAGTCAAAGGTAGTTGTTATTCCTTAACCACAGCCCTTTGAAAATGTTGCTTTATCATCTTCCTACATTAACCATGATTTTATTGTCAAACAATAATTATATATTTCTCTTTTTGAGACAGTTTCACTGTGCAGTTCAGGCTGAATTTGTAGCCCAGACTGGCTTTGAACTTGCAGAGATCCTCCTGCTTCAGCCTCCCCAGTGCTGGGATTATAGGCATGCGCCACCATGCCCAGTCCTATTGTATTGATTTTTAAAATCTACTTATTTGCTAACTTCATGAAAATAATAGCTGAAGTCTTCATTGAGTTGTATCATCAAAAGCACTTAAGACTGGGTAGTATGGTGGCAGATTCCTATAACCCCAGCATTGGGGAGTCTGAGTCTAGCCTAGACGACACTGAGTTGAAGGCCAGCCTGAACTATGTAGTGCAATCCTGTCTCAAAAAACAAAACACTGAATATCTATTTATTAAGATCTTTAATGTGACTTCCTTTTTTTTTTTTTTGTGGGACCAGGGATCAGGGAGATAGCTCAGTGGAGTAAGTGCTTGCCTGGCAAGCGCAAGGTCCTCAGTTTAATGACTTTAAAGAAAGCTCAAAAAAAAAAAAAAAAAAGAAAGCTCATTATTTGCTTTTTAGTGAGATTTAGTTCCTCATATTTGTAAGATTCAAAATATTTCAAATATCTTTTAATACTAATTTTAATTACCTGCTGATACACAAAATAGAAATCAATTTACATAAAGCAATTTTGAGCTGAGAGTGGTGGCAGGCATGGGTAATTCCAACACTTCAGCCTAAGGCAGGACTACTGGGAGCTTGAGGCCAGGGTTTAATGTCAGCCTGAACTACATAGCTGAGATCCTGTCTCAAAAACAAAACAAAACAAAAAATCACTAAGCATTTCAAAAACTTAGATGATATGTTTGCAAATTTCCTGTGAATATTGGCAGTTTTGTCTCTTTTCATTTCTTACATCACTTTTTGTGTTTTATAATACTGATATTGTACACTGTGAAGTTATGAGCATTAACTTTCTCTTGACTTTAAAAGAGACTATGCCTCACTTTTCATCAAATAAGGTTGATAGCAAATTTTTTTTTTTTTTTTTTTTGGTCTTTTTAAGTCAGGGTCTCCCTATGCAATTCTGGCTGGCCTTGAGCTCACTTTTGTAGCCTAGGCTGGTCTCGAACTCACACCAATCCTCTTGCCTCAGTCTCCCAAGTAATGGGATTATAGGAGTACGCCACCACACCCAGCTGATAGCAAATTTTCAAAGAAATAATTTCTCAAATTAAAGTTCCCCTCTAGTCATTTTTAAAAAATTGAAGCCTGGCCTGAGCTACACAGTGAGTTCAAAGCCACCCAGAATGCCATAAGACTTGTTTCAAAAAGAAGAACTCCACAAAAAAAAAAAATGTTATGAATCCCATTACTTATTCTAGTAGCAAGCCTGTTCCGATAAATAGGATAAATTTAATTCAAATATCTTTTTAAACATTATGAAATTCTTTTTACTAACGAGTAAAGCCAACCTATCACTTTTCCTTTTGAATATTTTTCTGTGACAGTGAGGTGTTATCTGAATGAGACAACAAATTAGCAAGACTCCTTTCTCATTAGAGTTCTCCTCTGTTGTGGAATGGGGGCAGTGCTAGCAGTAAAACACAGGGGCACTCTATGCTGAGCTGTATCCCCAGTCCTTTGAGTTTATTCTGAAACTGAGTCTAAATTGCCTAGGCTGGCTCTGAACTTTCCAGTCTCCTGCCTCAGTCTAAACTTCTGGGATTACAAGTTTTTGCAACAGCATCCAGCTCAGTTCTCTTTTAATTAAAACTATACCAGTCACATTCTAACCCTAATGTTAAGAGAACTACTCTTGAGAGATTATTAGTGACTACCATACTGCTAAAAATCCAGCAATTAACTTTCCTTAATTTGTACATTTTATCCCTTTCTGTAAAATGCTTTCCACACTGGCTTCCCAGAACCTGCAGTCTTCTTGGTTTTCCTTCTACATATCTTGCCACACCTGGTTTAAGAAAGATCTTCCCAATAAACATATCACCTCTTATAAATAACAGGAATCCCTGCTATATTGAGAAAAAAAGAAAAAAAAAAAAAAAAAAGAAAGCCATAAAGAAATTTAGGACTGGACTAGCAGTTTTCCGGGTACTAGAAAAACCAACTTTATATGCACACCTATGCTGATTGTCCTTGTAATTCTGAACTCAAACATTCCATTCAATCATTTGGGACAACAATCCCAAGTCCTAGCTTCTATACTTGGTTTCTCCTCTAGGTAACTGCTAATACCCAACCTTTCAGCCTGTCTGTACCTAGATGAAATTAAATCTCATATTTCCCACAGTGTAGATCTCCAGGTATTTCCTTACATGCCATTAACATGACAGACAGTTCCTTACATTCCATTAACATGGCAGACAGTATCAGTGCTATTTTTTGTATTTTTCTTTCAGCTTATTTCCTTAGACAAGTATATAGTGTTAATTGTAGATAAGCTAGCTGTAAAATGAATAAAAGAGGATACAAATAAATTGTGGTGAGTGGTTTATTTTGGATCAAGCCCATACTAGCCAAGCACTGGCTACTATACCACTGAGCCATATCCCCAGCCTGTGAAATTTCAGAGTGGTTGCAATAAAGATATTCTTAAGTATATAAAAATATATGAGCTATCAGAGGAAATAATATTTTATGGAGGTAGAGGGAACAAAAAATGTGAAGGCTTTATAGAAGAAGGTGCCATGAATGTTTCAACAGAAAAGATGTCAGTCTGATGGGAGCTCAGTGGATATTGGGAAAAATGAAAAATCAGGTCAAACTGGAAAATGACTTTGGTGTAGAGCTTTGACAAATGCTTTTGTTTTACCTGGGATGAAATCAGAAGTGGTTGACAGACATGTAAAGACAGAGAATTTTAAAGTAACTATCAGAGTTGCACACCCACTACAACTGGAAATGCTGGCTCTTCTAGTCCAGGTGGCTGGGCAATCTTTTATTTACACGTTGAAGTGACTGTATTAAAGTAACCTGAAAAGGAACAAGTCAACTATTTGGAGTATTAATCATGCTATTTTCTGTATTTTATACTGATACCATAAAAAACAAAACACTTGCTTATTAGCAGGGAGTGAATACCCCCCACAGGCTTTTTTTTTAGTACCACAGGACCTTGTGTCATCATCAGGCAGGGGCTATCTATGCCAATGAGCTATATGCCTGGCCCTCTAGTTCTTTCTTAAGAGTTTACTGAAGGGTTAGGTCAGAAGCAGGTCTTTTACATACAAGCCAATCAGACCATTGCATGCAGTCCTATTTCCTTTAAGTCCTATGCAAGCCAGTGTTTTGCTATTTTATATTATTCCAGGCAGTAGAGACCACTGTTCCAGTCCAATTCCTCCAGAATTATCTGAAATAGCCAGAGCTAAACTGTTCACTCTATCCTGCTTTCCCTTAATAAACTTTCATAAAGAGTCTAGAGGGGCTCATGTTTTCTGCCTCTTGACCAAAATGTGCGAGAATTCTCCTATAATCCTAATGTAGCAACAGACAAGCTTCCTAGAACCTGAAAACACAATAAACTTCCTCCCAAGGCTCATTTTCATTTTCTTCTGTAGCCTGCCTATAACCCATTCAACATTTGCACAAAATAAACATAACCAAGTAATGACAGCATCTGTTCACTGTAAGAGAAATTACTATAAGCTGAATAAATCCTTCCAGTTAGAAAAAATGTCATTACTTTTCATGTGTAGATTTTTTTTTAAGACTAAGCATGTCAAGCCACAATTCTAAATAAAACCTAAAGCATATCAATTTAAATAAAAATGCAATTCAGGGTTGTATGCAGGATACACATTTATTAACAGTGAAAAAGCATTTACCCAAACTGAATGTTACAAAATACAGAGGGTATCACCAGTCTGGCTAACACAACCTGCACCGGGTTCTTTCTCACTTATTTTGACATTTTCTCCCTCTATCTCTACCTCAAACCAAATTTTTAACTTAAAAACTTAAAAATGAAGATAAATGTGAATATTTAATGTCTAATTCTTTAGAAATAGGAAAAACACTGAACAAGTAACCTGCTTCCAAGTGACCTAGCCAAAACCAAATTATCTATTAAAATAAGAAAACAACAGACTAGCATGTTTAATAAAGCTTTTAGATATACAGTAGTAACTAGACAGTAGCTATAAGGTAAGTCAAGTAAGCTAGTTTAATGAGGCTTTTAGGTACCATGGTAATAACTAAGGTATTAAACATAATTTTTCCACTGTCTCCTTAATATGCATGCAGGGAAAGACACCAAGGTTTGGTTTTAAAGTACCAAGTGAAGTTTCTCCTCTTCCTACATAAGAGTTTAGAAAATACAGAGCCCAAGTATACATACAGTATAATGTACCATTCCAAATTCCCTGCAGTTAGTTCAGTTACATAAGAATTCCTTACTTCGGACTGGTAGTTTTCTGAATGAGTTTTAATAAGGTCTTTTATTAAAGTTTTATTAAGACTCTCAGTATGTAGCTCAGGTTTGCCTTGAGCTTACTACATAGCCCAGGCTGGCCCTAAAATTGCAGCAACCCTCCTGCCTCAGCCTCCCAAGTGTTGGGATTATAGGTGTGCACCATCATGCCTGGCCCTAACTTAGATAATTTAAACTAAGTAGCAATATGGTAAATTTTTTCATAGGGAAGTCATTTAATATTTCTTGATTCAAGATTATAGTTTATGCTATTTAAAGTATCACAGGTTATAATTTTAATAGAATGTCAACTTTTTTTGATATGGGATATCTCAGTAAAGTGTTTCTAAATTTAAAAGGTATTTTGGAACTCAGATGTAAAACTTCCATAGTCTTCACATTTCATTCAAGGTAGCATCTGTAAGAGTGATTTATTCATTGTTAATTGGCTCTGTCAGGCTTAACTGGGTCTATGGTATTAATGGGATAAATCAGTAAATCATCTTTTACTCAGTACTCCAATACTTCTGTGAATCTGCTTCTCTCTGACTAGACACAGAATCTAGGCAAGTTTGTCCAAAGGCATATGCAATCTTTATGTTGTTATATAATATAAATCTATTTATTCCTACTTGGAAAGTCTGGCATTTCATTTAAAATTAATAAAAATGTTACTTTATCTCTCCAGATACATTCCCTGATTATATTTTTACATTTTTAAACTGAGGAAACATAGGGTTTGCAAACCTAGAAAACACTCATTTAATAGCAACTATGTATGTTCTAGGTGCTGATGACTTATATTCTAAACTTATGCTTTTTTTTTTTTTTTTTGCGGGATCGGGGCTCAAACTCATGACCTTGTACTTGCCAGGCAGGCACTTGCACCACAGAGCTATCTCCCCGGCCTCTATCTTATGCATTTTTAAATATAGATTATTACCAAATATCCTGGTAACTTCATGGGTACCTTGGCTATCTTTATCATCTGCATGGGGTAGGGGGAGATGAATCTAAGGATCTACCCCAAGGCTTTGTGCATACTTGGCAAGTATACTCCCTGTGAACTGCATGCCCAGTCCTGCCCTATTCTTATATAGGAACAGAACCTGCAGGTACCTACAGGAACACTGGACCTTAGTAGCAGCAACACTGGTATTATTTAGAAGATAGGGCTATGGCTGGGCTCTATAATAAATATTTAATTTCTGACCGCTTCTATGAGTTGCCTAAAATTATACAGTACAGTAACTTGCTGTATTGATCCACCATAATTTCCAAAGAAAGATACAGTTAAGTTCAAACTTTATTTAAAACTATATTTTAAGTTTAACATTACCAAACATCACAATGAGAAAAAAAAAAACAATCTAAAGCACAAAAGAAAAAAAAAAAAAGCAAAAAAACCAATAAAAATCCCACAGTCTATCAAGGCTTGAATCTGTCCAGAATTCAGTTTCTGATATATAAACTGCCATGGGCAGAAATTAGCACATCTATGAAAAATGCAGTGTCCAACTAATTTACATTTTTATACAGATCAAAGCAGGTATTTATTTAGAATCATTTTCCTGTGTGCACTGACTATGTAAGGAGAGAATCAGAAGACGCTCCGAAGATACCTCACAGACTGTGGGCTCCCACTGTTTCTGAAAAAGAATATTAATTTTTATAAATCATTTATACAATTATGACTGCTTACAACATTGACTTTTAACATTGTACTCATCCATTAAAGTCTTTATTTGTAATAAAGGATTATTAAAATGTCAATCCTAATTTAGCTCGTTTCCTGATAACACACAAGAAAGAACAGTTTCTTTTATTTTATGGAAGACTACGTAGGTACTTCCTGACTCAAAAAACATCATAGCAGAAAAAAAAAATACTATTCAAAAAGTTAAATACAGAACAACAGACCAACAAAAGAGAGGTTGTGAGAAAACAGGAGATACAAAAAAAAAAAAAAAAAAAAAAAAAAAAAAAAAAAAAAAAAAAAAAAAAAAAAAAAAAAAAAAAAAAAAAAAAAAAAAAAAAAAAAAAAAATCACAAAGTCTAAAACAGATGGGGCACAGCAGAAACTAACACAGAGAGATGCAGCCTTGAACATGAGGAGATTGCAGTTGGGACAGACTGAGTGTACTGAAATGGGCAGAACTAAGATGAAAACTGGGGTCCTAACCAAAAGCTTGATATTTTGAATGGCCTACCCTTCTCTCAGTCTCATCAGAAAAACTAAAGGGGGAAAATAAAGAAAGAAAAATAAAAGTCGTATGTTAGACATTAACCAAATGAGCTGATTAGGCAAAAGCAGAAAACCCTTTGATTTTGATGCAAGAGAGTAGCTCAGGGTTGTGCTACTCTACCCATAGAGAAGGAAATGTAGGATCGTCTCTAGGCTCTATGATGGATGATATTTATCTAGCATCAATCTCAAGAAAACTATATATAATTTATTATAGTTATAAAAGAGAAGAGGAAAGGTAATGCTAAAAATAGTTTGTGCATACATTTTTTTTTTTTTTTTTAAAGTAACGAAGGTAAAAAGTAGAAAAACAGTATGAACACAGAGGTCTAAATTCAAGAAATATGGGCTGGCCAGATAGCTGAGCCAACTAAAGCACCTGTTCAGGCAGAGGGCAGCAGCCCAGGTTCGACCCCCTACATGCCATGCCGTGCTGGCCCCTCCCCCAGGATTGCAACTGAGTCTGGGCATGGTGGTGCATGCCTATAATGCCAGCACTTGGGAGGCTGAAAATAGGAGGATGACTATAAGTTGGATCTATGTAGTCAGACCCTGAATCCCCTGTAGACACTGCACCAAATACATAATAACTGAATAACTACATAACTAAATAAATTCAAGAAATATGAGAAAGATTATTTGAGTTTGGAACAGAAAAAATCATATCAGAATTATAGTTTTCTCTAAAAGAACAACCAATAATGAAAAGAAATAGCTTCTTGTTGCTTATCATTAACTTTTCTTTCTGTAGTGCTTAAGATTAAATCAGGGCTGGACATGAATTCCAACACTGGGGAGGCTAAGGCAGCAGGCTCATTGTGAGTTTGAGACCAGCCTGAACTATAAGGTGAGCTCAAGGCCAACCTGAATTGCACAGCCAGACCCTATCTCAAAAAGATAAAAAAAAAGAAAGAAAGAAAGAAAGAAAAAAGATTCAATCCACAGTCTTTACATTGAGCTACCTCCTCTATTCTTTTTATTTACTTACTTATCTTTTTTTAAATTTTGAGACTGGCTCTCCCTATGTCTCCCAGGCTGCTATCTTCCTGCCTCAGCCTCTCAGAGTGCTGGGAGTACAGGACAGTGCCACCTTGACTGGTTTAATTTGTTTGCATTCTTCTTTCTTAAAGCACATGCAGGCACATTATGTACTGCCCTGCTAAAACTATAAAGATTTTGAAAATGGAAAATTATCTAGTACCATGAAATTGCTATCAATAAATTAAGCAGCTAAAATAAAATTTTTCCAGAATGACTCTTTTCTTTCTTTATTTATTTTTTTTGTCTTTTTGAGACAGGGTCTCGCTATGCAGTTCAGGCTGCCCTTGAGCTCACTTTTGTAGCCCAGGCTGGTCTCGAACTTGCACCGATCCTCCTGCCTCAGCCTCCCGAGTGCTGGGATTACAGGCGTGCGCCACCAGGCCCGGCTCAGAATGACTCTTTTCTAATAGGCTTAAATTTCTCAGGATAATACAACATCTGAAAAATAAGCCAAAATTATAGAATCACGCAGGATTAGATACTTTTCAATATAAAATTAAAACTGGTAACGCTTACCAGGTGCTTTTAGTGTCTGAGAATTTCCAGCTAATTCTTCAGTCTGCATTTCACATATTTCACCAGATAAATGGTTTTTCTGTTCTTCTACCATTTTCCTCCTAAGATCTGCCTTTAAAATAAAAATTTAAAACTTAAATAACTTTTTACTTCAATAGTATCTGTTATACAGAAAGACAAATCAGAGAGCCACATACCTCTGAATATATTGTCAGTTTAAGTGGTAGATCTTCAACTTTCACAAAGTCTTCTTCATCAGACTTCTGACTTATGTTACCAGATTCTGCTTCCTGAAAGACAAATTATATTTAATTTTAAAGTGCATCTCATCTCTGGATCTAAGTTGTCCATGCTAAGAAATAGATTCCCAAGTAAATATATATGAGTAATTCCATTATGTTTCATTTTCCTCTTCCTTCATTGTTATATGGGTAAACAAGAAATCCAGAGTTCCCAAGAAGGGGAAGTTGTGAGAGCACACTGTTGGGAGTTTTTGGTCCCCATTTTATTTAAAAACAGACAAAAAGAATCCAGTATACCTAAGACAGGCTTAGGTAACTAGAAAGCAACTCTTATTTTTTGATGTTTATAAAATATAGCTAAGCTATACATCCAAAAGAATATAAGTAAACATTTATAAACTTTTTATACATCCAGAAGAATATAAGTAAACATTTACATACTTTTCAACTCTGTTGAGGCCCAGTTATAAACATGAGGTGTGAATGTAGTAATTCACTTCTGTAAAAACATCAAACTGTGCTTTTCTTTCTTTTCCCTTTTTTTTTCTTTTTCCTTTCTTTTCTTTTTCTTTTTTGATACAGGTTCTCACTATACAGTTTAGGCTGCAGTGAAACACACTTTGTAGCCCAGGCTGGTTTTGAACTCACAACGATCCTCCTTCCTCAGTCTGCTGAATGCTGGGATTACACTGTGCCACCATACCTAGCTGAAACTGTGTTTTTCTTAAACTTGATTCATTTATTGCTCCAGTTCTCACTTTTGGTTTTTAGAAGTATAAATTTTCTATCAACTATCCCAGTTATAGAGCTACAAAATGGAATAGTTCTACAATTTTGAGGCAGTTGTACTAATTCACTATTACTTTTTCCTTAAAATTTGAAATTATGTCATTTAATAAATTAAGCAAAATAAAGTTTTAAAATAAAAATGTTTTGACAATTTCCAAACTTAAACACAAAGTGGAGTTTTAGTTCACATGCCAAAAATGTTAACCTGAAAATGAAGTATGCACAGAAATGAAAAGCAAAAGTATGTGGAAGTATAAATGATACATACATAGTCATTCACTAGCACTGGAGATTCAGTATCAGGACTTCCAGCCAGTGAGCTTTCAGGAGTTTCCTGAGCAGATTTAACTTCTTTGACTCTAGGCACTAAGGTTTCAATTTCAGTTAAAGGTAATGGCAAAGGGTTAAGATGTTGAGATGAATCGATGGTAGTAAGCAAGTCCTTGTGGGCAGGACTATTTAAAGGTTGCTCATTTTCCAAAATATTGAGGTAACAGGGCTTCGTTGGAACGCTAGCTTGGTCATCTGTAATCAAAAGAAAGCCTTAACATTAGTATAATGAAAAATAGTTAAACTTTACACTCTATTAAATAAAATAAAAACAATATGCATGAATGACAGCAATTGAAAGATATTAAACCCAGGCCTGGCAGGATGGCTTAATGGTCTAAAGTGCCTGCTTAGGAAAGCTTAGGTGGCTGCAGGGACCACGGTTCAATCCCGGGCACCACACACTGCACCAGCCCTGCCCTGAGGGCAGGCTGGCCATAAAAATAAACAAACAAAAAGTTCTGAAACAAGAAAAAAAAAAAAAAAAAAAAAAAAAAAAAAAAAAAAAAAAAAAAAAAAAAAAAAAAAAAAAAAAAAAAAAAAAAAAAAAAAAAAAAAAAAAAAAAAAAAAAAAAAAAAAAGAAAGATACTGAACCCCTCCCCACAAGGAAACTATAGTATTTTCTTAGTCATATTTAGTTCTTTAGACCCATCTGGAATATTCTAAAAGTTAAGATTCTGGAAACTTACCTGATTTCTAATCAGGATTTTCAGGAATTTTAAAAATCCCTTGTTTATTTATATCTAAAGATGCAGAGGGCCTGTTAGCTCAGCTGTTTAAGCACCTGCTTGGGTAAACCCAGTCAGGCATGGGACCATGATTTGATCCCCAGCTTCACCTGCCATTCCAGACCCACCTTTGAGGAAACCTGAGCCAGCCAAAGGCGGGGGGGAAGAGTTACGTCTAAAGATGCTCTTTGCAGCATTTTTCAGTATGGGTAAATATTTGTCAATTTTTAAAACTGCTGTTTGCAGAAACAAAGCCCTCTTATGTTTTCTGCAAAAGATTTACTGGTAGAAGAAAGGTACACATCAAGTCCAATGTACCTTCAAAATTACATTAGCTAGGGAGTATTTTTTTTACGTTCATACACATAAAGATACTTTAGATAATCTTTAACATGAATACTGATTTTGATTTCTTACCTTTACTAGTGGGTTCTTGTTCTGATGAGGTCTCTGTATTTTCTGCTGTTTTTTCGAGCTCATCTTGTAGAACCTAGAATGAAACATGTTTTAATAGCAAGGTCTTAAAATATGTGGCTCTTATAAAACAGATGTTAACTATGACATGTTTTTGTCTAGTCTGAGAGCTTCAAAAAGAGAACCTAAAATATCTTCTAGAAGTGTTTCAAAGAGGGCTTGGAAGCAATAATAAGATGGCTATGTAATATCATTTCCTTTTCTTGTTGGACAACCTCAAAACAACTCAGAAAACTGGAATATCACAGATTCCACACTTTAAAAATTATTTTTTTCAAACTACCTTAAATGAAAGGTACTCCTATATTATGTGAAAGGGAAACTGAACTGTCCTGAAGATGAAGAATGTGACGTATCTTCAGCAAGAGGAGGGAATTTAAAAAAACTGAGTTCACAATCAGAAGTAGCAGATTCTACAGGAAGCACTAAGATGGTAGAGAAAGGGTTCATGATGCAAAGAGGTTGTGGTAGTAGGTGTTTGAAAAATGTGGACACCTATGTTCTCATGTCCAACCTCAACAGAAAATGGAAGATTACAGTTTAGAGAAACTATAAACTAGGAATGTCACATGTAGGGGGGACAGATGAAATATATAAGATACAATCAGAATGTTGCAAGCTGTCAGAGTAAAAACAGAATTTAGTGCAAATCTGCACAATGGTAGAGCACTCTACTCCACTTCTAGATTTTATTCCAGAATACAGTTTATTATGTTCCAGGCAAAAGAAGAAGGGAGAACCTTCTCTTTGAAGAAACTAAAATACTCCAAAGAAGACTAACAGATTGTGACCCTAGAAGTATTTATCAGAAAGCTGACTGTGTACCCAACTGACCTGCAGTGAAGCCCAGAAGTACCAAACCACCAAACCATCTTTCCAGTGTATTACTCTAAAAAAAAAAAAAAAAAAAGCCACAGTTCCACAGATATTTGAGGAAAGCCTCCACATAAGGCAAGTTATTTCTTCAATTATGGAACATGGCATTTTAAGAAAGCAACCAGAAAAAAAGAAAAAAAAATTGTGTAAGTTTTAAGGTCAAGGAAATTTAAGAAAATAAAACAAGATAAAGCATGGCTTGATAAAAAGGAGAAAATGAGATCATCAATCCATGAGAGCAAATATTAATTCCAGAAGGGAAAAAAGGAAAAAATGGTAGTGAAAATAAAATTACCAAATTGTAAGACAGGATATAAATGAAAAACACCCACAAAATAAATGAAAAAGACTTTAACAATGTATAGTAGTTTAAAATTTCAGCACTCCAAAGCTTTTGAAATAGAGAAGATAAACAAAGACACAAAGGATAAAAACTACGAAAGATATAAGATCTCTACAGCAACACTGGGAACTAGACTAGGAAGCAAAGCTTTCAAAACTCTCAAAGACAGTATTTTTATCTAGGCATGGTAGGGCATGCCTATAATCCCACCATTCTGGGAGGCTATGGTGGGAAAATTCCAAGTTTGAATCTAGCCTGCACAATTTAGGAAGACTTCATCTCAAATAGGTTCAATCACCAGCACCACCAAACCAAACCAAACCAAACCAAACTAAACCAAACCAAACCAAACCAAACCAAACCAAACCCAAACCTAAACCAAACCAAATTATCTTCTATATATTTGTTTTTAGAGTGTTACTAAAAAGGATATTCCCTCTAAATGAAGTAGTACACTCAAAGACACAAGATTAAATTCTAGAAAGAGAGACTGGAGAAGGAACATAAATGGCCAAGATGAGATTCGTATTGGTAGCTGTTTAGCAGGTCTAAGGAAAAGCCAAATCTACAACATAGCAAGAAGGCATACCCTGGATAGAGGTGAAGCAGGGGAATTTAGTTCATAAAGGAAATTCTGCTGGGAGGTTTACACAGCAACTAGAGGTTATAGCAGAAAGTTGGGTATATGCTCAAATAAAAAAAAAATTAAGAACTAATAAAGTCAGGAGAAAGATGTGCAAGGCCAAACAATAATAGATACCTGCCTCAGTAGTCAGTAATATGCACAGTTTGGTTAAATCTAAATATTTGCATAAATATGGATTTAACTAAAAGACAGATACATATACACTATCCAAAAAATAAAAGTGAGAAAAGCTGTAAGTTCTGCCATCTTTCAGAAGGTTCTTGCTATTAGTATTGAAATGAGCCTGCTAGAAGGTGTGCTGCGCTATACTGGAATACCTGATGATCATGTTCATTTTCTTCTGTAGTTTCAGTGTTAGCCTGAAGTGAAGTCTGGACATCTACAGGGCTCTCTTCAAATTCTTCTATTTCTTCATCTTCATTCTCATCTTCTCCACTTCCATAATTAGTTAAAGCCTGAGTTTCAGCTTTAGACAAGTCTGAGTTAATTGAAACACAATTTTTAGTAAATTTCCTGTTTTTTTTTTTCTCCTGAGGTGTCTAGAACCCAAGCAATTTTCCCACCCCAGCCTCTAGTATAACTGGCACCATAAGCATGCACCACTGCGTCCACATTAATCTTTACAATGAATGGCTACCATTTACTGCATGCTATAAATACTTTATACATGTCTAAAATCTTCAAGTTAGTACAGCACTAAAAACTGTGGGGCAAAGAGGCCAGGTAATTTAGTCAAGATCATACTGGAACTCAAATAAAGTAGACACTATGAAGTATATGTATTACAGCCCTCCAAACAGTTTTTAATAAGGGCCATATAAAGACATTACGTATAAAGATGGCATAGAGTCTTTAAACTTACTAATTGACACTGGGCATCTGTCACTTTCTTCATCTTCCTCTTGATCAGAAACATCAGATCTCACATTTTTGGGACCTTCAACACCATATATCTTGGACGTTGGAATCTGCTTAACTGTTTCAGTTTCATCCTTGTCCTGGTAGCAAATAACCTGAGTAACTAATTGCTTAGTACTTCAAAATGGTATACAGTAATCCTTTTCATAAAAATGATCATTATGTAAGAAAAAAAAGTCATTTTTGGCAGGTTAGTTCTTAGAGACTTCTTTTGGTAGTAGGGACTGACCCTAAAACTTTTGTATTGAACTACATTCTTTTGCCTAATTTTTCATTTTGACACTGGGTCTCACTAAACTACTCAACTGTCCAGGCTGGGCTCAAACTTAGGATCTTCTTGTCTAATTTTACCAGAGCAGCTGGACTATAGGCATGTACCATCATACCCAGATAGTTCTGGTTTTAAAAGAAAAATATTTTTTTCAGAACAGATATACTGTTTCTAATATTAACGTAAAAACTTAAACTTATTTCATATTGTGTTCCAAAAGTATTATTTATAGGCTCAAATTAATTGCCACATACTTTGTCTTCATCATCAATCTCTCCAGCAGGTGAGCTGTGGTCTTCAAGAATCCTTTTGGCCTGTCAGCAAATCAATTAAATAGAATGTACCAAAACATTTAGGTAATTCAGTAAACTTTAACAAGTGTTGCTTTTGTTTTTTAAATACTTTCTTAGAAATGTAAAGTCAACCATTTTAATTTCAATTATTGTTGTGCTGGGGACTGAACCTTTCATTACAACATATCCCCAGTCCCACCCCCAGCAGACCTTTAATTTTTTTGAAACCAGATCTCACTAAGTTGTTAAATCATGTAGGCTAGAACTTATTATCCTCCAGCCTTGGGCTCTCAGAGTGCTAAAATTATAGCCTTTGCCACTGTCCTGCAACCAACTGCCATATTCTCCTTAAAGCTTTAAAACTGACAAAGCAAAAGGTAACATTCCCAATCTGACTACTTATTGGATATATAAAATAAAATCTAAAACTTATAAGACAAAAACCAAAATGCCTGTATTTCCTTCTACAATGCATCCCTTCCTTAAAAGTCTCAGCCTCAGTAAGTAACAGTTTACTAACCCACATATACAAATCAAGGAAATAGGAATCAGCCTTTGTGTAGTTTCATTATCCACATTCAAATCATCAGAATGTGTTATTGAATCATTAAAATATATCCACTGCTGCATACCAATCTAAAAGACATTAGTGTATTATTTTTTAACTGAATAATTTCAAGTCTTTTTTAGGAGGTTAGTAGTGGAGCGGGGAGACAGGACAAGGTCTCACTATGTAGTACAGGCTGGCCTTGAACTTGGCAGTGATCCTCCTGCCTCAGCCACTTGGGTGCTGTGGAAACAGGGAACTATTACAACTCCAAAAACTGGCCTTGGGGCTGGGGATGTAGCTCAGTGGTGCAGCACCTGCCTGGCAAGTGCAAGACCCTAAATTCATTTCCCAGTACAAAAGACAAAACAAAATAAAACCCAAAAAAATCCAAATGGGCCTCACTGCTTCTATTTTTAAAGTATGTTTAAAACATTAACCAGATAACTCTTCAAATTGCACATGAGATTATAACAGGGCTGCCTTTAAAATTGGGAGAGTTAAAGACATAGTCCTCATCAGCCTTCTCACTTACTCTCTTTACACTGCTTCTTCCTTCCCAGATGTACCTCATGATGGGAAGGAAAGTGCTCTACAAACTCAGGGGCACGTGGATCAGAACTGCAACAGATGCAAATGTATCCTGGCTTGCAGGGTTCCCCAGCCTGATCTTTTGCAACGCACAACTGTCAGCTTCTAGCTTTTGTCTTTTCCCTATAGAACATAAGAGCTATTCCAAGAGGGAAGGTGTTTTGTAGCTGTCTTTTTGGTCTGGCCAAACCAAGAATAAATTACTTTCTTGTCTGTGTCTATGCCTCCCACCTCACCCTCTATTGATCAGACCTGACCTGCTAAGACCACCAGTCAGACCTCTGATAAAAAGATTATGTCATTCCTCTATTTCAATCCTTCCCATGGGGTTTCTGAAAAGCAAAAGGAACAACAAAAACAAACAAAAGAACAAAAACAGAAAAGAAAAAAGGGAAAAAGGAAGATCTTTACTGTGGTTTGTAAGGCCTCATAACTTGAACTTACCTATCTCTGTAACTCACCTTCTATATTCTATTATAGATAGCTAAATTAGGTAAAGACTGCTAAGCAGTTGAATGAGACCAGTCCCAAGATAGAACAGAAACTGAGGCAAACCAGGCCTATGGTCCAGGCCTGATTGACAGAAACAAGACTCCAAGATGGAGACATGATGGCTAGGCCTTAGAGCCTCCCCTGAGATAAACAGCTCAAACTTGTACTGTAACTAGTACCATTTGGTTCAATAACTTAAACAGTATAACCAATAATGTAATCATAGTGTCCTTAGATGACCAGAACTCTCTGCTCTCTGACCCTGGCTTGAGGCCCATTTTAGAAATGCCTCTGTTCATCTCCATGTTATCCACCCTTGGCATGTATCCTGTTTTTGTATAAAAGCACTATTAGCTAAGTCACTATACCTACAGTCCTACAAGTTGACCCAAGATAACCCGCAATGTGATTTTATTGCATGAAACACCTGAGACAAATCTCAGTAACCCACTTTCAGGACCTTCTCTGTCTCTCAGGAGCTTTCTCTTAATACAACCTTTCCCACTCTTAATATACTTTGTCCTCAGCTTCATTTTTTGATGAACTTGACATATCTAACAGTTTCATTACCACTTCACTTAATGAGCTTCTGAATCCATCTTTTTTCTGTTTTCCAAATGCTTAATGCTGCTTTAGAATCAAAGTTTTTCACATGAAAAATTCCCCTTCATCTTTATTATCCTTTGTTTTTCATGCCTTAGCTCATCTTCTAAGACTCTTCTGAGACTAAATTAATGAAGTATTTCAAAGGAGATTGCCTTCTAATAATTTATTATTGTTATTATTATTATTATATTATTTTGTCTTTTAGAGACTAGGTTGCTATGCAGTTCAGTTTAGGCTGACCTTGAGCTCACTTTTGTAGCCCAGGCTGGTCTCAAACTCGCACTGATCCTCCTGCCTCAGTCTCCCAAGTGCTGGGATTACAAGCATGCACCAACACGTCTGGCTATTATGTTGATTTATTTCCTTAAATTTTTTATCAAGGAGTGAAATGAACTACATCTAGAATATCAACATGAAAAGTACAAAGCTGCCGGGTGTGGTGGCACATGCCTGTAATCCCACCACTTGGGAGGCTGAGGCAGAAGGATTGATGTGAGTTTGAGACCAGCTTGGGCTACAAAAGTGAGCTCAAAGCCAGCCTGAACTGCACAGTGAGACTGTCTCAAAAAGACACACACACACACACACACACACACACACAAAAGTACAAAGTACATAGCTTCAATCTGTATTCTAAGGAAGAAAGGCAATAACTTTCAGTCTGAGTCTTGGCATGCTTTCCCTGTTATAATGAGGAGTGCAGGTCTAGGGAAAAAATATCTCCTGATAGCCTCATACGGAATAGGAACAAATTTTCTATTTTATATGATCAGAAGTAATTTTCCAGGACAGGAAAAAAAAAAAAAAAAAAAACATATGAAACTAAATTCCTAGCCAATAAACAAAGTTATCTGTTGGTTGGGGTGACTCAGACTGATATGGGAACTGGTAGGAGCCCACTGCAGGCACTAGTCAAGGACTGAATCCCAGTTCTCCCCTATTCTTTGGAGGCCTGAATAAGTGACAAGAAAATAGATATCTGACAGTGGATATTTAGCATCAATTCCTGCCTGCCCAGCCAGTCATTAGCCATTACTGTTACTCCTGAGATTCACTATTGTAAACCATGAACTGATTTAGAATCTGATTAACTGATACTACTAAAATAACTTCTATTAAGATCAAGGATGATTATAGTTATTAATAATGACAAAGAACTGTATTCATAGGTTAAATTTAAGTATTCCTAAGTCCAAAATGGATGTTATTTACCTCTTTCGCATAAGACTGCATCACTCCAGCTGCTTCTATTTTCCTTTTGCATCTCTGTTTAACAGTTATACTATTATTATCCAAGTCTTGCATGAGTTTAAAGAAAGCCAATTCATTAAACAGCACTTCAGATATCTCTACAAGAAGATCTTCTCCACAGTCTTTCAGTTTTCTACCTGCAAATTTTGCCAACGAATCCTATTCAAAGCAAATGATATTGAGGTCATAGAAACTTCAATTGTTGATACACTTAACACCATTAAAGGATTAAACAGTAACTTTTACATACAGAAAAACAGCATCATTTTTAAGTATTGAAAAATTTGAAACTAAAGGCTAAGATTACTAATACTAAGGAAAGGCAAATATTACTAAATAATATTACTCTATTACTAAGCAGAAATCTGCCAATCCTGTATTAAGAGTATGCAGGGAGGGAAAGAACATATGGCTATACATAAATATAGTCCCTACATAATATAATTCCTAGGCATGAACAAGATATGGAATGCCAAATATTCCCCCAAAACCCTAGAGAGTACATACACAGGATAGATATATATGGAGGTAATAGTCATTAACTGCCATTAGAGAAAAATACAAACCATTCCATATCTAAATGGTACCAGCAGAATATTTTTAGTTTCCCCCTTTATGTTAGCCAACCACTGAATTTTTCTTCAGAGTAAGTTCAAAAGTAAACTTTAAGGGCCAAAAAGCTCAGCGGATTAAAGCACCTACAAGCAGGCACAGGAGCCATGAGTTCAATCCCTGGGCCCGCCATGCTGCCACTGCCCCAGGGGCGCACTGAGACAACAATTAAGACTGCACTGCACACAGTGGTATGCACCTATAATCCCAGCTCTTGGGCCTATGAATCCACTCTAGAAATGAGACCCAGAAAACTCTGTAGATCTGTCCGTAAAAAATACAAAATAATAATAATAATAATAATAAAATAAAATAAACTTTAACGTTGAAAGGTAGCACCATCAAATGATAAGTCTGCTATATTTTACATAGTTGTTACAAAACCACTTCCTTTCCTCCTGAAAAACGTATTATCCCATCGCCCAAAGACATTATCTAGTCATGGAAAAAAAATACATTTATAGGTAGACTGCCCTATGGGGGAGAAAAATCCAGCAGAATTCAGAAGGATAAAAGAAGACAGAGATTAATTTTTTAGGTATACATGACAAGTATATTGCTTTTACTGTCATGGATATTTCCTTTGATGTAGTTTAGGAAAGGCAGCTTTTGATCTTATTTGCTTCCACTGTTGAAAATGGTCTGAGTCCTACACACCCCGTTGCCTTTCACCTGAAAAGAACACCTTGTATATAGTGACACAGTTGGATCTTATATACAAGTCAGGCTAAATCTACTCCCAAATCTTTCTTAGGATTCAGCTTCTTGTCAGGCTGTCCAGGGAAAGCATAACAGAAGCTGTCTGTAGGAGGAGAAGGCAAGATTTCAACCATCTCTGCTGAGCTAGCACAGACTGCCATTGCTTGAGATTAAGACCTCCCTTATCGTTACAAGTTTCAGGTTACAAAGTAAAACCACCATCCAATTTTGCATCTGTTAATGAGGAACATGATTTACCATGCCACTGACAACTGTTTTTGCACTATTTCTCCAATATCCATTTTTGTCTACATATAAATATTACCAGAATGTTTTCTGGCATTAATGATGAAACCAACTGAAAGACTGAATGGGGAAAATATCTACTGGCTAAAGAATCAGAAATTCCTGCTAAGGATAGCTGCTCCCACCCCTTCCCTCAACTTTCTCTTTTACCTTTTCTTCTCCCTCTCCTTTTATTAGTTCTTTGGCACTAGATTATATAGTTACTGGTTAAGACTGTACCACTTCTTCAGCAACCTGAGAATTAGCTTCTACTAGAGTCCAAGATGGGCATGATATTTGCTTCACTCCATTTTGAATTTCTGCCTGAGTAAGATCCTGTTTCAGTTCTTCAATTTAGCATTTTAAATCTGAAATTCTTTCTCTTCTCTCAGTGTTGTCTACAATATTGCCTTTTCTTTCAGGAAAGCAACCTGCTGTTAAGATAATCAATAATTGTACCTGCCCCTTTATCCTTTTTCCAGTCTGTTCAACAATCTCCCTGGTTGTTATTTTTGCAGAGAAAACAAAGAAAATCATTAGGTGGAGAGCAGCTCCATGAACAGGACACAACCAGAAACCAGTAATTTATAGCTAATAAAAAACAATTTAAGTAATATTTAATGTAAATTAACCTTTATTATTCATGTATGTGCCCTTGTGAAAAAAATGAAGAATGGGGTTGATGTAGGAGATTAGCACTGAGGCAAATAGGTCAACCACCTGGAATATGTCCAAAGTCACAGAAACCAAATTAACTGATTGGTCAAGATGTTTCCTAAAAATAGAGAAGGCACACACAGAGCTTATGACCTAAAATAACTCCAGGAGTAAGGCTCCTGAACATTAGGACCAATGAAAAAATCACTACTCCTATTCCTACATATGAATCTAGCACTGTTTGTAGGACCAATGAGAAGATGCTATTTCCAACCCTTCATTTTCATATGAGACAGACTAATTAAAAGACTATTCCTGACCCTTCATTTACATCTGGGGAGAAGAACAGCAAGTTTTTTCTTAAGTCCATCTACATTTGGCATGAAACCAAGTGAGCTTTTGCTAGACCAAGTATCCCGTGCCATAGTTACATGAGGCAAGGGGCCTATCAAAGTTTTCTGGATATAAAGTGTCTTTCCCTTCCTGGTGACTGTGAGCCTTTCTCAGTGGTATACTCTTATGCTGTAGTGTGTATGTTTTTGACCTTCAATAAACCCATGCTTTACTCCTTTTGTCTTGTGTTTTGTCTGATTCTTTGTTCAGGACACCAAGGACCTTCAAAGAAGCCCTTGGGGACACCTATTTAGTAAAAGCTTGAAAAAAAAAGCAGTTAAATTTTCTTATGCTTAAAATTATTTTCAAATTAATACTCTGAAAGAAATATGATAATGGTAAACAAAATGAAGGAAGGCCTACATGGATCTTGAATATCCAAAAAGTGTGAACTATAAAGAAATAATTTCTCTTTTAAGCAGATTCCAAAATTTATTTCTTGCCATTAGCATAAGCTAGCTAGTTAAATTAACAAAATTACCTTCATCCAAAAGTTATCTTAAGGGTGGAGGATTTAGAAATCTCAAGAAAATGTCATAAACTGTCATGAGCTATGTCACAGAAAGAACAGACTTTATTCCTTTTAGGCTGGAACTCAGAAATACTGCAAAATATAGTTGTTGAATACTTTTGCTTCTGGTAAAAGTTATCCCATTCCTTAGAAAGGAATGATTTCCCAGTTTGTCATAGAATGGAGATAGGGACATCTCTCTCTACTCTCCCTAGGAATTTATAACCTAGGACCTCAATCAAGCATAGCAGGCAAGCATGGTCCTGCTATATCTCCTAACCACATTTGGGGATGGGTACTTTCACTATAAAGCACTGTCCCTCACACAGCAGGCTACTCAGGACTAGGTGTGGTTCACATGTAGCATCTTCCCTATCTTTTCCCTCTCTGTCTCCACCTTATCTGCTAGAACACATGAAATGTCTGCAGATACTGCCAAATGTCTCCTGGGAGGCAAAAATCTCCCCTAGTTGATCACTGCTCTGACATACTGTTACATATGAATGTAGAATGTCAGGTAGGTAGACATTACTGAATCTGAGGGAGAAATGGGATGAAAATCAGCATATTTTGTCAGTCACAGTTATGTGATGAAATGAAGATCTCAGTATGTAATACATTTAGTCATCTGTTAGGTCTCAGACCCACTGTGACCCCAGAGAGCACAGTAACATTTTAAGGTTATTTACTGTGCACATTATACCACAATTATTTCCAGAACAAGGTACACAGCAAGGCTGGTTGCCTTTAGCATATGACCCAAATAGTTTCAAAAAATGAAACATAAACACCCTCTGGCCTTCCATTGAGATCTGACTTACACTAAACTTACACTGACTTATGCTGCCATTCTTAAATTTCTTTCCTAAATATATTATGCAATTTTCCCGAGTAAATACTGAGTGCCTAAAAAAAAACATGGACAACATTAATGCTAGGCATACAGCTCAGTGGCATACATGCCTGCCTGGCAAGCACAAGGTCCCAAGTTCAATGTGCAGTATTAACCCTTCCAAAAAAACCCCCCTAAAAAACAAAAACAACAACAACCAAAAAACCCTAGGAAAAATTTTGCCATGTAAAATTCTTCAGTGGCTGGCTCAGTGCACCTGGAGGTAGGGCAAGTGTGGCATGTGGTGCCAGGGATCAAGTCCTGGTCCCTGTGCTTGTCTAAGTAGGCACTTAGTCTGCTGAACTATCTCATCGGCCCTCCTAGGAGTAACTCTTGTGTACCTAAAGATACTCATACTCATATTCCATGCAGAAGCCTACATGGCACTACCTACCTTCTCATTTGCAGGTATAATTCTCTCTATATCTACTTTATCTACCACTTCTCCTCTGCCACATTTGTCTTGTTTACATTCTGTTGTTTAAGACACAAAGGAGCAAGAAGGGAGGGCTAATTTTTCATAATGTTAGGATCTGGCTTCCCAATAACAGAGAAGTATTATTTCATTTCTAGAGGCTGGAAATGGTAGAAGGAAGTAGGGATAAAGGAAATGAGAAAACACATCTCAAAACAGAAGATGGGTGTGGTGGTGAAGTCCTATAATCTTGATGGTTAGGGAGGCTGAGACAGAGGATGGCAAGTTTAGTTCAACCTGTAAAACCCTGTCTCAAAATTTAAAACAAACAAACAAACAAACAAAAGGGCTGAAGATATAGCTCAGTAAAAAGACTATGTTCCAATCCCCAGTATACTGGTAAGATGACTATAATTCACAGTGACCTATTATATATCTTATGAAGATCTAAAAGAGCCCGAAGACTCCAAAGTAATGAAAAGGACAGAGAAATGCCAAATACCCTGTGGTTTGACCACTACACACTCTATGCACATATAGAAATTTCACACTGCATACTACTAGGATGATAAAAAAAATTTTTTTTTCAAGGCAGGGTCTCACTATGTAGCTCAGGCTAGAGATTCCTGAGTGCTGGGATTACAGGTATATGCAACCACACCTGGCAAATGAACAATTAATACATATGAGTTGTTGATTTTTTAAAAAGTACTGTTAAACTCTAAAAATTTTTATAATTTGTAGCTTGTTTCTGATCTCTAAAACTTTCCAGGTACACAGACACTATTACAAAAAGTCACAGAATACTTACAAACTTTTGGATTTGAAATGTTCTGAGTAGGAGAAAACTACAACCAATAAAGTTTTATTAGCTAGGTCTTAGAGATGATTCAATTAAATGAAGAGATAGTTCTGAACATACTTTAACCTGTAAAGGAATAATCTAAAAAGTTTTAAATGCCATATCAAGTGCATGCTTAAATGGACATACCTACTTGAATAAACTGTGTAATGAGAAAATGGGGAAAAAGTACAAATTCTGAAGCAGTACATATCAATAAGTTACACAGTATAAACTCTTACCTGTAATATACTTCCAAGTTGTTTATGAAAGAACTTTACAAACTCCTTGCTTTCATCATTTTGCTGGGTAAGGGTCAAAACCATGCGTCTTACTGAAGTAAGAAGTTGAGAAGAACACACTTCATCCATGTGCTCCTAAGAAAAATTATAACTGATTAGAATATAAACTTACCTATTATTTAAAAAATATTAAACTATATAATGTAACATTTAATTTTTCTTGTAAAAACATTTCTTGTAATTGTCATACATTCAGAAAGATTTATTCATAAGAGTAGCAAAGGGCTGGGGAGATAGTTTGGCAGTTTAAGTGCCTGTCTGGCAAGCACAGAGACCCAGGTTCGATCTCTAGCATTGCAGGCCATGTTAGCCCCATGCTGTGCCAGCCACTGCAACTAGGCATGGACACACAGGCCTATAAACCAAGTGCTGATGAGGCTGAAACAGTAGGATCACTATGAGTCTGAGCTGCATAGTGAGACCCTGTACCATAGACATAAAAGATTAGGAACAAAAAGAGTAGCCAAACTTGTCCCCTACACACACTGAGAGACTGGGCCATTTTGACCTATCATGCAAGAAAGGCCATCTTATTGCTTGCTGTCTCCTGACAGCAGTGTAACATCCTTCTGCCATGTCACTCTGCCTTGGAGCCAGCAACTATGGGTTAAAATCTTTACAACCTGTACACTACGGTAACTTTTTCCTCTTTTTTTATTTATTTTATTTCTTTATTTTTTTTGCAGTATTGGGGATTGAACTCAGGACCCTGCGCTTGCCAGGGAAGCACTTATTCTACTGAGCTATCTCCCCAGGACCTTCCTCCTTAAAAAAAAAAAAAAAAAGGCCAGTACAAACTGGCTGATATATTTTTCATCAATTTCTTTTTTTCTGTATTAAGAACTATCTCTGCTGTAGTTTCCATTTGCCAATATTCCTGCTTGCAATAATTACATTACTTTTATAGCCATACTTAATTTCTACAGTTTCCTCTCTATTGATCTCCCTCTTCAGGGTTTCTCAATCTTACTTGTATACTGCAAAATGGGTAAAAGTACCCTGGCCTATACCCAGTAGCTGCTAGTACCATTCTTATCAAACTCTAATCCAGTGGCTCTCAACCTTTCTAATGCCATGACCCTGCAATACAGTTCCTCATGTTGCGGTGACCCCAAACCAAAAAATAATTTTGGTGGCTACTTCAAAACTGTAATTTTGCTAAAGTTATGATTTGGAATGGCTTTAGGTGGCCCCTGTGTTTTGGTCGTTCGACCCCTGCCAGGGTCACGACCCATAGGTTGAGAACCGCTGCTCTAACCCTATAACACTCCTTTTTTCCCTTTATTTTTCTTTCTTTTTGGTGCTCAGGATAGAATCTAGGACCTCAAGCCTTCAAGGAAAGGTTCCCACCACTGCGCTAATTTAAGTTTCAATTACAGTAAACTTTCTGAGGTAAATCTAGAAAAATTTACTATATATCAAGTAATTTCGAGGCTCTAAAGCCTTCCTCTGTTACAATCTTTACTTACACAGGTCCTATTACATTTTCTCAGGTTAGTTTTTTCCTGACTAAATAAATCTGTAAAACAAGTCTACCAAATTAAATGGTGTCTAAGGCTGTTCTAAGAGTTTAGCTCATTTAAAAGTCATGTATTAAGGCAGGAAATAAAAAATAGAAGTCAGTAGTCCCTGTTTTCAAGGGGTCAACTACTGGTAGATAAAAAAAATTCAACTACTGGTAGATAAAAAAAATTACATATATATATATATATTATATATATATATATATATCTATATATATCTATATATATATCAGTATAAATTCTGTGTTGTTTGGCAGATGGTACTACCTTAACTGGAAAGACATTATTATTTAACACAGTTACTCAGGGAAGACCACTTGCTAAATACAAAATACCACAAAACACACACAGATACCCCCCATATTCTCCTCCCCCCACAGCAGAAGCAGCATAATAGAAACAATAATAAACATGTCTGAAACTAATGGACTGATCAGAAATGAAATTTTAAAAGAATACCAGATCCAGTGGAAAAAACACTGCTAAAGGTCACAAAGCGTGGAAATATTTTTAGAGAAAATGCATTTAACACTTAGTAGGACAAACGGCCTAGATAAAATTCATAATGTGAATTAAGGTCATGTGATCATAGAAGGAAAGAGGCAAACTGACTTAGAGAGCAGAAACAATTTTTAGCTCTTTGATGATACAGATGACTATAGTGCTAACAGCAACAGAAAATCTGTACTAGAAATGGTCTACATCTGAAATGTAATGGGGCATAATAAAAGCAAAATCAGGTCATTAATTTTCATTTTTTGGCCTCAAATCTTTTGAAATGCTAAATTTAATAAAGGAATCCGGATGAAAAGATAACAGCTAATCAGAGCTATTTAGCCGATACAAAGAAGAACAATTTGGATTTAAGAAACAACATAATATGTAGCAATTCTAGTAGCTCTTATTTTGTTTTGTGATTTGAGACAGGGTTTTGACATATGTAGTTTAGGCTGGTCTTGTATTAACTATGTAGGGTAGGCTGGTCTTCAACGATTGCAGGTCCTCCTGCCTCTCTGTTGAGTGCTGAGATGATAAGTGCATGCCAACAGTCTAGTCTAGTAGCTCTTAACAGGTCAACAAGGGCAACTTGTTAAATGATTATCATCAGACTTCAGCTAAAGTACCACCAGTATTCATTAGTACCTTATACATTTACAAATGATTACTTAAAAAATTATTCCTATTCTTCAAAATACTGAAGTTTTTACCAATTTCATGAATTCTGAAGATAATGTCTATTTTCCCCCAAATCTAAAAAGTTTTATTTGCTTGTAGTCATAGGGATAAAATACAAAGCCTTCACACTGATCTACATCTCTAACACTTTTTTATTTTTTTCTTTTGAGAAAGGGTCTCATGAAGGTGCTAAGATGCCTAGGCCATGCTCAAAATTGCAATCTCCCATGTTAGCCTCCCATAGTGCTGGGCTTATAGAAGTGTGCAACTATCCCACGCCAATTAACTGTTTTAACATTTGACAGATGCTGAATAAACTTTTTTTTTTTTTTTTTTTTTTTTGGTGGTACGAGGGATTGAGCTCAGGACCTTGTGCTTACCAGGCAAGCACTTATTCCACTGAGCTATCTCCCCGGCCCCAGATTCTGAACAAAACATTATTACCATCTCAATTAAGTATGTCATCAAATCAGATACAACATACTAAACGTAACTCAATTTCTAAGCAAATTCAGGTTACATTTCCTACGTATAAAACTCAATCTTTTTATTTAAAAATTAGAACATAGGAGGAGGGGCCAGGACCACGGAGTCTTGCTTGTCACTGTTCAGGAAATGTCTTTGCTTTCAGAATATGCCTTACACATGAGTCATCTGAGCACCTGGATCTTTGGTGAGGTCGCCAGGCCAACTGACCTGAAATTCATGAAAGTGGAAAAACTTTTCAGTGAGCAGCTGATGGCTAAGAAGGAGACCTGTGACAGGTACACAAACCACAACATGTATTTCATGCTCATGGGCACACTGGTTTCTTAGCCTCTACAGAGATGAGCAAAGGTTTCTAAAGAAGCTTCATGGAAAAGGAAAGTCAAGGAAAGGAGAAAGAAAAAGAGCACTGAAAAGAAGAAGTACTATTAGCCATCAAGACAGAAAATGTCTGCCTCAGTGACTAAGAAGAAAGCGTATTTTCTGTCTTTCCACATATTAGAGTCTAGTCTTCCTCAGCAAAGGTTATTTGAAAGATAAAAAAAAAAAAAAAAAAAAAAAAAAAAAAAAAAAAAAAAAAAAAAAAAAAAAAAAAAAAAAAAAAAAAAAAAAATGAAAATATTAGAAAATAATTGTAAGTATGAAATCCCATGTGTAAAGTGATAAAAATGCAAGCTAATCAATTTTATTGTATTATTCATAACAGAACAAGAACATGAAAAACACTTTATGCCCCAAAGCAATAACTTTGTTAGGTAGGATATATGTTATGCATGTGGGAGGAATAGTTAAGAAAGCTATTGGAGTAGTCTAAAGAAGAATTCATGTCTCCATGGTGTGAGAAGCTGAAAGTGTGAAGTAACAGCCAAAATATGTAATAGAAATTGTGAAAGAGGAAGAAATTGTTCAAAGTAAAAAGGGAACTAGGGTGCAATAAGAGGAAAGGAAAAAATGAGAAAAAGGTAATATGAAAACAAAGCTTTGTAAATAGGGAGGAGAAGCAGAGTTGAAGGGAGGGGGAGGGGAATGGCAAGCAAGCAGAATGAAGATGTATCATATACAGGTAACAAATGCCCTATGATGAATGTGATCTGTATGCATACCTAAAATATACCACTAAACCAATATACCAATAATAAGCTTGATAAACACAAGATGAAAAAAAAAAAAGATGATGTTGAATCTGATCCTCACTCTATAGGCCACTTGTTGTCACACAGTATAGAATCTAAAGAGCTTGACTGGTTTGAAAAAGTCGATGCTCAAAGCATTCATTTAATGGGGAGCTAGGGAGATAGCTCCATGGCACAAGTGCCTGCCTGGCAAGTGCAAGATCCTAAGTTTGAACCTGATCCTGCCAAAAACAAAACAAAACAAAACAAAAATAAGGCATTCATTATTAATTCATTGTCTACTAAATCTCTAACTGTAGGTACTGTTCCTTGCCAGTGTCAACAGATAAAGATAAACATTGCTTACATCATGGAGCTCATATTTTCAGTGGGACACAGAAAATAAAAAAACAAGCAAATATTACACATGCAGTGATGTTAGCTAGCAAGATGAAGGAAAGCACTTGCCTATAACCTCAGCTACTTAGGAGCCAAAGGAAAGAGGATCCCTAGTGTTTAAGTCAGGCTGGGCAACCTAGTAAGACCTTTTGAAAATAAAATTTTAAAAAGATCAGGGAGATAGAGCACTTGCCTAATATGAGAGAAATACTAGATACAATGCTGGAGACCAGAGAAAACAAAGAACAAAAACGGGTCAGGGAGGAGGAGGAAGAGGAGGAGGGATGGGGAGGAGGAAGAGGAAGAAAGGGGAGGAGAAGGGGGAAAGGAGGAGGAGAGTAGGAGGAGAGTAGGAGAAAAGGAAAGAAAAGACAGCAGAGAGGAGAGGGAGGAGAGAAGGGCAGGGAAGGGGAGGATAGGTGATGACAGAAGATGAGAAGGGAGGGGAGGGAAGATGAGAGAAGGGAGGGGGTTGAAGAGGAGGGAAGGGGAAGGGAGGGAAAAGGAGGTTTACTAATCAAAAAATTAACATCTGATCAGAAACTGGTGGGATTTAAGAAATAGGCTTTATAGGTATTTGTGTTTCAAGCAGAAGCATTAAAAGCTGAAACCAAGAGAAAGACTAAGCCATGCAGGAGCTGTTCCAATTGTCCAGGAAAAGGAAGGATAAGCCGGGCGTGGTGGCGCACGCCTGTAATCCCAGCACTCGGGAGGCTGAGACAGGAGGATCGGTGCTAGTTCGAGACCAGCCTGGGCTACAAAAATGAGCTCAGGACCAGCCTCAACTGCATAGCCAGACCCTGTCTCAGAAAGACAAAAAAAAAAAAAAAAAAAAAAAAAAAAAAAAAAAAAAAAAAAGAAAAGGAAGGATAATTTATTGTTTTTATGTGGAATAATCTGAGCCATCAGATTACTTTCTCTCTCTATTCAGCTGTAAATCCAGATACTTTACTGTCCCTTCAAAAAAAGCAATTTCTAAAATTGCTTTCTCAAAGATCTCTTCTCAAAATATTCTAAAGACAGCAGTATTTCCACTGAGGGAAGAAATGCAAGTGTACGGAAATAACTTTTTAATGTCTTACAAAGAAATAAGTGAAAGTCAGTTGTTTGAAATGAGCCCAATGACAACTTACTTGTAGCTGGGTGTGTAATCCTAGCACATTAGGAGTCTGAAGTGGAACTGCTACAAGTTTGAAGCCAGATTGGACTATACAGTGAGTTCAAGGCCAGTCTGAACAACATAACAAAACCCTATAGTGAGAACCAGTCTCAAAAGCCAAAACAAACAAGCATGATTTTTAAATTTTCCATTTTAAATGAAAATATACAGTGCCATCACAGAAAAAAGCCCGATCTCCAATTTCATTTCTTGCACATTTCTTTCTCTGCCCTGTTCAATATTAAACATAATTCATAGCACTGCTTACCAGTTAGTCTTAAACTCGACTCTAAGAATAGGCATTAGCTAAATTGGGAATGGTAGTACATACCTGTAATCTCAGCAGTTAGGAGGCTGAGACAGGAGGATGGCTGTAAATTTGAGACTAGCCTGGGCTGCCCAGTGAGTCAAGGCCAGCCATGAATATACACTGGTTAACTTTTCTGAAGATCAATTTAGCATAAATGCCCACCCAAAGCTTTAAAAATGTTCATACCCTTTGAATTAGAAATTTTGTGTCTAAGAATTACTTTTAAAGAAAGAAAAGTGGGGGACAGTCAAATAGCTCAGTGGATTAAAGCATCTGCAGGCAGGTGCAGCGGCCTGGGGTTCAATCTCCAGGCCTGCTGTGCTGGCCCTGGGGGTGTGCTGAGATAGCAATTGAGACTGGGCGTGGTGATGCACACCTATAATCCCAGCTCTTGGGCAGGAGGCTGTAAACAGGTGGATCATTATAAGTCTCATTAGTAGTGAGACCCTGAACACCCTGTAGACTCTTCTTTAAATACAAAAAACAAAAAAACAAAAAATGGACTCTATTTTGAAGATTTAGTTAACTCACTGAAAAAGTATCATAGTGAAAAAAAAAAGAGTAAATATAAAAATTTATTTTTTATTTTTTAAAGAATTTTTTTATTTATTTTTTATTATTATTATTTTTTTCTTGTTTCAGAACATTTGTTTGTTTATTTATTTACTTTTTTTATGGCCGGCTCAGACTGCCCTGAGGGCAGGGCTGGCACAGCATGTGGTGCTGGGGATTGAACCGTAGTCCCTGTGGTCGCCTAAGTTTTTCTAAGCAAGTGCTTTAGACCACGGAGCCATCCTGCCAGGCCCTAAATATAAAAATTTAATAAGAGGGTTCACAAAATAACTAAAAGAATATCCTGGGATTATGCAGCCCACAATAGCAAGGAAATAATCACTGACAGTCCTTTTCGGTCAACTGTGATATTTCCTCTTTTATGCAGTTTGTAAATGTTGGAGCACCTAGTCCCGCTGCCCCAGTTTAGTTTTTAATCTCCTCATATCTAGTAAATGGGCTTTAGATGATATAGATACATATGCTATAATTTATCCTGTATGTATTTCCAGGTATGTCCATCTCTATTACTGCTATCTTTATCTACGAAATACAACTTCTAATCTAATCTCACTATGTTCCTAATTCCTTAATCAATTCTCATATATAAACTTTTTTCTTTTACTTAAAACCCAAGACTTTTGCTTCAAGCTTCAAATAAAGTCCAAACCTCTAATCACACCTTATAATATTCTATATAACTTGGCATCTGTATCTTCAACTAATTTCTACAAATTTTCTTCAACCATCCAGGCCTTCCTTCAGTTCCTTCAACATGCCAAGTGAATTCCTTACAGTCTATGACCTTGGCTTACACTAGCTCCTTATTCACAACTGTTCTTGAATATTCCCTCCCAAATTTAAGACTTGATTGGCCAACTTAGCTACCTGGTGAGATACTATCTCAAAAATGGATGGTGATACAGCCTAATGGGAAGGTCATGGGCTTCTTAATACCATAAAAAGGAGACAAAGAAAAATGTTAAAATAAGGGCTAGCCGAATTGCTCAGTGGATTAAAGCACCTGCAAGCAGGCATAGGGGCCGGGGTTCAATCCCTGGGCCAGCTGTGCCAGCACCACCCTGGGGCATGCTGACATGGCAACTGAGACTGGGCTTCATGGTGTATGTCTGTAATCTGAGTTCTTAGGAGGCTGAAAACAGTGGATCACTATGAGTCTGATAAGTATCGAGATCCTGAATCCCCTGTAGATCATTCCCTAAAAACACACACAAAAAATAAGCTAAAATTAAAAAAAAGTTTTAAAGTGCCCTTTTCAGAGGCTTTCCCTAACCAACCAGTCTAAAATAGGTACCAGCCTAACCAATTTCATTTCTCTATGGAACATGCCTCATTATTTTTTCTTTATAATACTCGGTATCAATCCCAGTGCTTTCTCACACTGGAGCATATATAAATATGCCTCTACCTTCCAGTGTACTGAAATTACAGGCAGGCATTACCACACACAGGCCTGTAATATCTTTTAGGTTTGCTTATGTTATTTTAGTTAGTATTCCTATCCTAACACATAACCTCTGTTACAGCAAAAGGTTTATTATGGTCTACAGTGGCTCCCCCAAAGCATCACATGATCATAGGGGTGGGGTGGGGTAGGCTGTTCAGGGGCAGATGTGAATCTAGAATTTTAACTGATTAATGGTCTAATGCTAGGATTTAGGGTATGAGTGCTACACTGCCCTAGTGTGGACAGCCTGCACACAATATACGGGACAGAAACAGGCTTGCCCTCCTCTCCTCTCTTGTTGCTTTAGGTATGTTCAGCCATCATAAATGATTGGCCTTCTACCATAAACTTTGGGCTATATAAACTTCCTGCTTGAACCTTAGGTGTCAACTATTTTGTCTCAGCAACAAGAAAAGTATCTAAGACAGGGCTTGACTTGTCCAATGCAATGTTAAAAAGCCTAATTTGAAGTAGGCATTCTACATAGGATTGACCTGCTACAAGTTTGTATATGCTTAGATTTCAAAATTTCTGTGTAAAAAGCATAACAGTTTTTTAATCACATTTTATAGGAATTTGTTAGAATATCAACGATTGATAGAAAATACTGCTTCCATGTTAAGTCTGAGGCATTTAATATTTAGAAAGACTGATGATAAACTCAAGTACCTATGTAATAGAGTAATGGTATTACTAAGCTTCTCTTCTGGAGGGTTAAGAACCTAAGTTTGCAGACCAAAAATTAGAGGGAAAAAAGGGCTCCAAGGATAGCCAAAATTTTTGGCCCCAGCCCTTCAAGTTCAGTGAGAACTCAGGACATAAGGGAAACTGTACTGTAACATCCTATAACTCAGTGGTGTCCCAAATTTTCCGTTCAGAGAGATTGTGGGGCCACAGAGGAAAAGAATTGACAAAGTATAGTGTGCCTAAAGAGAGTCACCTAGAGAAAACATTCTGTCAGGCTTTCACAGAGAGCGAACTGGTCAAGCAATGGCTGTGACTCATCCAGACTGGAGACTGACAAAAGTTCTACAAAATGCTGGACGTGGTTTCAAGGTAAATCCTGAGGGGATTGATTGACCTTACCAGATATGAAAATTACATGTTTTGTTATATAGTCTTGCTTTAACTTGGACTTAACCACCCAGCAGAAAAGTTTAACCATGAGTCATAAAAAGTAAAGCCAAATTAGTATGCTGAGCTGTAAAAGGTTCAGTCAATAGCTTCTGACATTGCCAGCTCTGCTGACAACCCACTACTATTATTATTATTATTATTATTATTTTTTTTTTTTTGTCTTTTTGAGACAGGGTCTCGCTATGCAGTTGAGGCTGGCCTTGAGCTCACTTTTGTAGCCCAGGCTGGTCTCGAACTCACACCAATCCTCCTGCCTCAGCCTCCAAAGTGCTGGGATTACAGGCGTGAGCCACCACGCCCGGCTAACCCACTACTATTATTGAATACTACCTTTTCTTAGTTCAATCAGAAGAAATATTTGTACCAATCGTGTTTACAAAAGTTATCATGTCTCCATCTTGTACTCTGAACAACTATAATATGCACTGTATCAATTATTGTGGCTGTCCCACAAACGTGTCTTGAAACTGTCTCAATGTTATTTCTTATTAAAAGTAACTTAAAAAATGAAGTAGGTGTTCCTTAAGGATGTACTATAATGAAAGTTTTTGTCAATTTTTTTTTAAAAAAGCTTATTTATTTCAAAAAGTGATGGTTTACCTTTAAGAAAGGAATAACTTCTTTCATGATTGCTTTAATTTGCCGGTCCAGCTGCTGAGTATCAATTCGAGGACATGGGACAGTAGAAACTTCACTTATAGGTTGTTGTGAACCATGATTTTCAATAATTGGAGTTTCTGTTTTTGAAGAATAATTACTATTAGCAAAAAAAGCAATGACATTATACACGTGCATTTGTGCAACATTATAAAGAATATTAAGTTACAACTTTATGCTAAAATAATACAACGCAAAATTTACATAGATTTAAAAGTCCTATCAAGTAAAACATTAATCAAATCATTACAACAAATCAGGGTTTTTATTTTATATATGCAATTATGATGACTACTGCCAATCAACCAAAAACATACCTTCTAAGTTAACTACAGCAGCAGCAGCATCTTCATCCTCAACAACCCTGCAGGTGCATCTTACATTTGAACTACTTTCAGCCTCCGTCTTCATACGTTCATATTCTCTCATTCTTGCTAATGCTTGATCTAAGTGAATTACAGTATTACCTATATTTGGAAAAGAAATATTTTTAGAATATGTAAAAGTAAACTTTTGCAGGTATTTCTGTTAAAAAAGTCTGACTAGTAGGAAAGAAATTAGCTTTAACAAGCTTGGAATGTATACTAACAAAGCCTATCATATATAGCACCACATTCAGGTAATGCTTAAAATAACTGTATAAAGCAGGAACCTCATTTTCAAAGAATATAAGCTGGCTGAGGTTTCATAGCCAGCTAAAATACAGAATGAGAGTTTTGCAGTACAAAGCCCATGTTTGTTTCAATACCTCATGTTCTTTCATACAAACAAAAAGATAATAAATTCCAAATGCCAGGGCCTTGCAGGATTGCTCAGTGGTCTAAAGCGCCTGCTTAGGAAAGCTTGTGTGGCTGCAGGGACCGTGGTTCAATTCCTGGCACCACATGCTGCACCAGCCCTGCCCTCAGGACAGGCTGAGATGGTCATAAAAATAAATAAACAAATAAATTCCAAATGCCAAATAAATTATATGAAAAATCAACTTAACATAAGCAAGTGGGGGGCCTACAATTATTAATGAGATTTTCCAATTCTATGTCCTCTTCATCTAGTGGTGGAGTTTTTCAGAAGCAAACTAGTAAAAGAAAAAAACAAGAGGGACAACTACAAAGGGTAAGAGTTGCCTACAAGAACAATACAACTTTTCTAGCGCAGACAGAGAGATAAGTGCCTACAAGGCAAGCACAAGGTCCTGAGTTTGATCCCTGGTTACCCTCCCCACAAAAAAGAACAATTTTTCACCATAACGGGATGAGCTCAGTATAGACCTGATAATTGCTTAGAATGGAGTTAGAGCTTAAAGTCCTCAACAACCACAATAGACAAAAAAAAAAAACAAACAAAACCTTGCATTTTGATAAAAAGTAGATACCTAATGACAGGGCAAGAAATGGCCTTTTGTTCTTTTGCAGTAGAAAAATACCTCTGAAATTATTTAAATGTTACTGTAGAAACAGTAAAATGAGACATTAGACTCATTATCAATTAAGTATCTGAGAAATCAGAATGAATACATGCATCCTCTGACAGACCACAACCTCAGAAATGTATCATGTACCTATACATTTTTCTTTCCTCTAATTTCATTTCTAAACCTGTAACTCAAGTATTTTCTCCCACTGAGTTCTACAACCTTCTAAGATTTCTTTTACTACTAATGGGGGAAGAAAGAGCAATGTGGCAAACCTTGTAGCTTTACTACAAGTTATGTATGTTAAAAATTGGAGTTCTGAATCAAAACTTGAATGTTCACATTTTTATGAAAACTGTCTGGATAAGGCCTGATTTTTTTCCCATTAGCTATGTAACTGCTTTCTTTTCTTTAAGGAAAAGAAAATTAAAACTTTCTGGGCTATTACTTGAGCTAGAGAGATGTATACACTTTTCCTGAGAACATAGTAGGTATGTAAGATTCCCACTTTCATAATATCTGTAGAGGCAGAAAGATGATGTGCCCATAGTCAAGCAGTTAAGAAATTGGAATTTAGGCTGACTGATCCATTATGTTCTTTGAATTACATCCTTTCCAACTATTTCCTTATTTATGCAACCCAAAGAACTGCACTGATCAACTAAATGTCATGTACTATCATAATAATAACAAAGTTCTGCTTACCTAAATCATCTGTTGCAAAAGGCTCAAAATTTGAAGATACAGACAAGACGCTAGCATTATCAACATCATTTTGCTCACTTATTTTATGTGTTTCTCTTTCAAAATTCTTCTCAAACGTCTCCTGAAATAAAGTAAAATAAACAAAAATCACTACTTTCAGCACTGTATAAATATTAAAGAAATTATTCGTATAAAACTATTCCTAAAAGAGATACTACTGTCTTGAAAAAAACATTATAGTTTTACTCATATTCTTTAAAAATACCTTTTACTGAAATAAGTTATAATAATGTACTCATTTTAAATGTGTAAGTTGGAGTTATGACAAATGTCATATCAACAGCTTTTTTAACACCACTTTCATCAGCTCAGAGTTTCTTTACACCTTTCTTCATAGAGTCAATTTCTACTATGTCTCACTTACATGACTACCATCACTGTAGACCAGTTTTTCTGGTTCTAAGAATCTCATGCAGAGCCAGCAAGATAGCTCAGTGAATTAAGTACGTGTATGGGCAGGGATAGGGGTTCCACCCCCAGCACCACATGTTACAGAGAACAGATATGGTGGCACATGCCTAGAAGGGGAGGCTGAAAATAAGAGGATCACTATGAGTTGCAGCTGGATAGTGAGACCCTATATCAAATACATTAAAAAAAATAGACAAAATCATGTAGTATTTTCAAGGCCTGGCTTCTTTTAGTATTTTTCTGAAATTAACCCATGTTGTTACATGTCTCAGAAATTCTTTTTTCTGTTTTTTTCTTTTTTCTAATGAACAGTAGTAGATACACCAGTCTGTTTATCCATTTATCTGTAGATGCTACAATTTGAGAATTATAAAGATGCTATGTGTTTTTGTCCCTATATTCATCTCTTGGATGAATATAGTACCTAGACTAGAAACTGTTTAGTCACATGCTAAATTTATGTTTATTTTTGTGAGAAACCTCCAAACTGTTTTCTAAAGTGGCTATGCAATTTTATATTCCCACAGCAGTATGAGTTCCAAGTGTTCCACCTTTTCAGCAGTATTTCTTGTCAATTTTTTAGGTTTGAAGGTGTTATGTTATCTTTTATGGTTTTAATTTGAATATGAGCCATTTACGTATTTTCTTTCATGGGATCTGTTCAAAACATCTTGCCCATTTTTTATTGAGTTGCCTTATAATTGAGTTTTAAATCCATCATTTCACTAGGACTATTTTTTCTTTACTTTTTTTTTAATTGTCTCTTTGAAATAGGGTCTGATTATGCTGCTCAGGTTGGCTTTGAAGTCACTCTGTAGATACACTATCTTTTAAAAGGCAGAAAGTTTTTGTTTTTATGAAATCTGTTTTATTGCTTCTTTTTTTTTTTTCAGTACCAGGGATAGAACTCAAAACCTTATGTTTGCCAGGAAGGTACTTTATGAGCTATCTCCCTGGCCCTATTGTTTCCTATATTGGCAGTATTTTCTATATCCAAAGAAATCACTGTTTATACCAAGCATAAGATGATTTTCTCCCATTTGCATTTGGCATTTGTAGAGTTTTAGCTTTAAGGGATTTTAACTTAGTCCAAATGAATTTTGTATAGTGTGATAGAGGTGTCTCATTTATAATTGAACTAGAATATTTTTAAGTATTTTTTTTTTTTCATGCCTATTGCCCTCCTATCCCCCATACTGGGGCTTGAGCTCAGGGGATGCTACAATTGACTACCCATACTCTTTCAAAATTCTAAGCCAAGGTCTTGGGAAGTTGCCCAGCCAGGCCTAGAACATGGGAACAAAGGCTCCTTTTACCTCAGACTCCAGACTAGCTGGGATTATAGGCATGTGTCACTATGCAAGGCCTAATAATCTTTTAAGTTTCCATCACTGTACAAAGTCCTACTGGAAAGTGCTGCTCTACAGTTGTGAATATTGTTCTGTTATGGCTGATTAAGTGCTAACAGTGAACAGGAAGTGCTGATAACTGCTGAGTTTAAGTCTGGAAGAAAAATTTTAAAAAGTAATGTTATTATTTGGAAGTAATATTGAGTTATTTATGCCAAGTCCCTACTTAAAAAATAAAAGTAACCTTTTCCGTATTTGGTACAGGGTTTTACTACACAGCTCAGACTTGTAGGTATCCTTCTGTATCAGCCTTCTCAGCATTGGGATTACAGGTGCATGCCACCACGCCTGACTTCAAGTCCCTACTTATTAACTACTGTATTGTCTCTAAATTTTATTTAACCTTAAAATGTCAAGTTAACTAATTTTAAAACCTAGTATTGATGGTGTAGATTGATGTGCACAAATAGTTTAAAATAAATGAAGTGGTACTGCTTGTGCAAAACTTGGATAAAAAATGAGGAAACAAAAGAGTTAAGGATATAAAATTACTAAAAAAGATGTTTTAAAAAGATTTTTTTTTCCAGATGTGGTGGCTGCCTGTAATCCCATTACAAGCAGTGAAGGAAGGAAGATTACTCCCTACATACATAGTGAGTTCAACATTAGCCTGAACTGCACAGCAAGACCCTGTCTCAAAAGTGTTTTTTTTTCTTTCTCACAACTGTTTACTGACTGAGAAGTTTTGATGCAATCTAGTATTTATTTTAATAGGTAACAGCTGTATCACTTTTCATTTCCCATGAAAAGCAGCAGTTAATTGTAATAATCATCTATCCAAAGTAGCAGGTAATGGGGCTAGGGATATAACTCATCAGCACAATACCTGCCTTGGCAAGTGCAAAGTCCTGAGTTCAATTCCTGATACCAAACCGACAAACAAAAAGTAACAGGTACTTTCTAATTAATATCTGACATTGCCAATTCAATTTAAATGATACTGTTTGCAGATACAGGTTTGAATTGACAGTAACATAGGATCTAAAGCCTAGTGGAAAAACATTTTAAGCAGAAAAGACATGAATTGAGGAATTTTTCAACATGAGTTTAAGGACAAAAAAACTGAGAAAAAATTCTCAATAGTTCTAAAAAAAACTACTCTATCTCAGTGGTTCTCAACCTTTCTAATGCCATGACCCCACAATACAGTTCCTCATGTTGCAGTGACTCCAAACCAAAAAATAATTTTGGTGGCTACGTCAAAACTGTAATTTCGCTACAGTTATGGTTCACAATGGCTTTAGGCAACCCCTGTGTTTTGGTTGTTCGACCTCCGCTGGGGTCGAGACCCACAGGTTGAGAACTGCTGCTCTACCTGAAGAACAAAATGATTTTGTGGAAATTTATCATCTTGGAAAACACTTTAATGATTTCAACAATAGTCAGAAACACAATGATTCCAACTTCTACCTATAATAGATTTGTCAATTATGCACACGGATTTCCATGTGCTAAGCAATCATTTAGAAATGATCAGGGACAAAGGACGTGGTGGCGCACGCCCGTAATTCCAGCACTTGGGAGGCTGAGGCAGGAGGATTGGTGCAAGTTCGAGACCAGCCTGGGCTACAAAAGTGAGTTCAAGGCCAGCCTGAACTGCATAGCGAGACCCTCAAAAAAAAACCAAAAGAAAAAAAAAAAAAGAAATGATCAGGGGCTAGAGATAGCTCAGTGGAATAAATGCTTGCCTAGCAAGCATAAGGTCCTGAGTTCGATCCCTGGTACCACACACACACACACACACACACACACACACACACACACACACACACACACAAATGTATGTATTATCCAAGGACCATTAAATATTTTTATAACCAAATCTAGGTCTCAACCTCCAAATAGGTGATCTGTAAATATCTAATTATTCTAGCAATTCCTCATTTAGTCATTTATCAACTGTGTGCTAGGTAGTATTTGGAGGACAAAGTTTACTAAACTTGCACACTATTCTCATCATTTTTGTCCATTTCAAGGTCTCTTTTACTTTACTAAAAAATTTCCCCAAGTAAATTACATTAAACCAATTTTTATCCTGATTAATTTTCTATTTAGGGAATTTAACCCAAAGACCTGATTTATCTTGTACTTATTTACTCAAGGGATCGTACTGTGGTCCTAATGCGGTCGTACAGTTTTGAAGGAATACACCACGCATTTATTATATGCCTGTTAAGAGTTAGCCCTTATGTTGGACAAAGATGACAAACTTTTTTTTGTAGTATTTGGTACGGGGTCTAGAGGGTCTTAACTACACAGCTAGGACTCAGTGATCCTTCTATTTTCAGCCTCCCAAATGCTGGGATTATAGGCGCACACCACCAAGCCGAGTCTCAATCGCTGTCACTGTTGCTGCCCTAGGGAGGCTGGCATAGCATGCCAGGGATTGAACCCTGGCTGCTTTCTTCTCCCTATGGAGGCACTTTAGTCCACTGAGCTATGTGGCTAGGCCAAATTTTGCTATTTTAGACCTCATAATCTATTACTAACACAGAACTTTTGGTGTTTGTGTTCTACATTTCACCTCAAAATAAAGTAATGCATTACACCCATTTTTTTAAGGTAAAAATATACTAGATGTATTCATAATTCGGCAACAACCTATTTAGTTTTTTATTGTATACTGAAGATAGGTTTATATTTCACTTATCATTATCATCTTACATCATCAGTCGTAGCAAGGCTTTCACTGGGAGTAAGTTCTGAGTTGGATGCTATCCAAGTACCAGAGTTTATTGACTTTGTATTTTCCCCTTCTTTTTCATGGCTTTCAGAAATATGTCTGGATACTATGTCCTAAATAAGGAAATAAGATATTTATGTAAAACATATGCTTAATCCTAAACTTACATTAACAGCAAAAGCAGAAGCAAATGAAAGAATAAAGACAGTACTTTTCACAGGGCAAATGTGAGGAAGAAGGAACATTAAAAATAAAACATGGGAAAATTGCTCATGAAGATTATCTAAAGCCACTTAAGTTATACAGAAGTTCTAGAAAAACACAACAAGAAAAACAAAACAATTCAAAATATATACATAACAAGTATACTGCTCACTTTGGCAGCACATATACTAAAACTAGAATAAGGATATACTTAAGTCTAAGAAAACAACAGCTGTATCATAAAGTAAAGTGGTAACAGGTCAAGAAACACAATGTTAGGTACCAGATACCTGCAATGCATATAAAGCTCTCTGTCTCAAATAGTCTGTATTAAGTAGCTGAAGCTCATGGAAGAGTTCAATAAGGAAATGTGGGCGAGATTCATTCTGAGAAATTAATGTAGCTACTTCAGAATAGATAGTATCCCGCAGAGCTTCAAACATAGAAAAGTCACTCCCAGTTTCTGGAAAATATTAAAAAATCAAGAAATTAATACTGATAAAATACCTTCATGACAATTATTAATTGGTATCATTAGTTTAAGCCTTAAAATACTTAAGATCAGACCTTAATTCTATTTCTGAGCTGTTAGGGTAGAAAAAGATTAACATTATCAAATTAAAAGTATCTTAAAAGAGCAAGGTAAAAGTATTTATCTCATGAATATCTACCTACCAACACTTAGAACATTTTGACTTCTCAAATTAAAAAACTGGAGTGCTAGGCATGGTGGTGCATTCCTACAATCCTAGCACTTGGGAAGCTGAGGAGAAGGATCTTTGCCAGCTCCAGACCCACCAGGTATACAAAGCGAGTTCAAGGCCAGCCTGAGCTGCATAGTGAGACTCTGACTCAAAAAGACCAAAACAAAAAACAAAAACAAAACAACAAAAAAACAAAAGAAAAACCTGGAAAAAATTATACATTTCATGGAATCAGTCACTGAAAAATTTTGAAATAAGATTGAAATATGTATAACTTTCCTTAATTATTCTAAAATGCACTTTGTAACAAATCTATTAATGTTGAGAACAAAAGACTGCTAATGAAAGCTACTATTATATTTTAAGGTCTATCTAGGTAGGTCTACTAATTTCCAAATCTCATCTACAATTTAAAAATAAGTTGTACAATAACTGAAGTTGGAACTGTAATATAAGACATCAACTCATCAGTTTTATTTACACTACCAGTGTATTGTAAAGTGGAGCAGTCAGTGATCCAAGTGAAGTCTTCAGTTGCACAGAATCAGCACCACTTATTATTTAGCTATAATTTTTTGTATTTGTTAATAAAACAGAATTTTTACTCTTAAATGTAGTCATGATTGGCTACTGAATTCTATAAGAAATTTAGAGAAGATCTAATGTCAATACTTCTCTAAATCTCTCATGAAATGTAAAAAGAAATAATATTCCCAAACTCATTCCTAGAAGTAAGCAAAATACCAAAATCAAAGAAGAATCCAAACCAAAAAAAGAATTACAGGCCAAGCTACCTAATGAACACAGACACAAAAATCCTCAACAAGATATTAACAAACAGAATGTAGTGAATGATCAAATATTATACACCTGGACCAAGTAGGATTTATGCCAGGGATAGTTTAACATGTGCAAATTAATAAATGTAATATCCTATATATTAACAGAACGAAGGACGAAAACCATTAAGATCACCTCAATAGATATAGAAAAAGCTTCTGTTAAAGTTAAACACCCATTCATGATAATCCTACAGAAAACTGGAATCTGCTAAAAGCCATTTCTGACAAACCCACAACCAATAAAATACTAAATGGAAAAAAAAATGAAAGTTTTAACTCCAAAACCAGGGACAAGGGTGTGAACTGTCACCACTCTTATTCAACATAGTTTTAGAAATAGTAGCCAGAGCAATTAGATAAAATAAAGAAATAAAAGAGTAATGACGGAAAAGAGGAAAGTTAAATTACTAGTATTTGCAGATGACAACACTCTACATAGACCACAGAAGCTCTACCAAAAGGCTTCTACATTTAATAATCAAATTCAGCAGCACAGCTGAAGAGTCAACAATCAAAAATCAATAAATATTAAAAATACATGAGTAACAAAATCTATGCGAGAAAAATTAGGGAAATAACATCTTTCACAATAGCATCCATAAAAATGAATTATCTAGGAAACAATTCAAAGAAGAAAGTGAAAGACCTCAAAAACTACAGTATTGAAATTATAGTACTCTGGACTGAAGAAGATATCATAACATATAAAAGATATCCTTTATACCTGGGAATAAGAACCAATATAGTGAAAATGGCCCTACTTCCAAAATTGTTATACAGATTTAGTATAATCCTGATCAAAATTCCAATATCTCACAGAATTAGAAAAAACAAGCCTAAAATTTATTTGGAACAGAAAAAGACTTAGAATAGCAAAAACTACTATGGGTAACACATGCAAGTCTGGGTGCATTATAATCCCTGACTTGAATCTATATTACAAAACTACAGTGGCAAACAAGCAAACAAACAATAAACAGACCTGAAGATCAGTGGTACAGATTAGAAGACAGAAAAATAACTCCACACATGCTCAGCCACCTTATCTTTCACAAAAAAGCCAAATATATTCACTGGAAAAAAGATAGCCTCTTTAATAAGTGGTGCTATAAAAACTTTTTCTACATGCCGAAGACTAAAATTAGACTCATGTCTGTCACCATATGCTAAATTACAATAAAAATGGGTCAAAGATCTAAATATGAAAACAGCAACACTGGAAGAGAAAAATAGGAAGAACATTTGAAGATAAGTGTAGGCAAAGACTTTACTAAGAAAACTTCTACCACATTGGAAATAATACAAAGAATCAAAGGCTGTTATCTCATCTTATTGAAAAGTTTTTACACACCAAAAAGTATTACCAGTAGAGTAGAAAGAAGACCCACAAATTGGAAAATCATGTAACTTTTCTATCTTGCCTAGACAGTTATGAGTATACAATGAAGTGATATACATGAGTGTAATAGTTATCAAATAATTAAATGAAAAATCTACACCTCAGACAAAGGACTTCTATCAAGAACATATATAGAACTGAAAAAAAAAAAAAAAAACAACATACCCTCACTCCCAAATTTAAAGATCCAATCCAAAAATGGGCATCTTAGACAAATATATACTTCTCAGATGTAGTACAAATAGCAAAATCAATATATGAAAAAATGTTTGACAGCACTGGTGTCAATTAAAACAATGCTGAAATTCCTCCTCACCCCAGAGAGAATGGCTACTATCAAGAAATCAATAAATAACAAATGGGAAAAAAAGGAACTCTTTTTCACTGTTGGTGAGTGTATAATGGTATGTGACAGGGTACTATTTTTGAAATAAAGAAGAAAATATCTGAGACATGTGTAACTAAATGGTTGGACCTAGAGACCATACTCTTTAAGTGAAATAAACTGGACACACATATTCAAATAATCACACTGTCTCTCTCTGAGAAACTCAAAATATAAATAAGAACCCAAATGTGTAACATAAACTGTGAAATAGGAAGAAATTGTTGAAAAAGAAAGGGGAACTAAAGGGAGGAAAGGGGGAAAGGAAGGAAATGAAAAAAATAAAATGGAAACAAAGTTGTATAAATAAGAAAGGAAAGAGAGGTCAAAGTAAGGGGAGGAGAGTGAGGAAAAAATAAAGATTTATCATGTACAAGAACAAATTCCTTATGAATGTGATCATTATGTATGTCTAAATTGTACCAATAAACTTTAAATAATATATACAGTCATACTCAGTATAAGTTAGGAAATGTTTTCATTTTGAGTTCTCTCTAAGGGGGAACCCTCTAAATGGTTCTTTTAGTTAGCAAATTCTGTAAACTTTCTATATTGATAGGAGAATCAAGAAGCTAAATTATTGAGTCATACCAAAATCAGTGGTACGTTTCTAAGAAATAATTACAAATGCTACCTAAGTGTTACATATACTGTCCTTTCAAGAAACCGCATAGAATAGGCAGGCTTGGTGGCACATGCCTGTAATTCTAGCACTCCAAGAATGAGGTTGAAGGTTTGCTGCAAATTTAAGACCAGCCTGAACTGCATAGGGTAACCATCTCAAGAAAAGGACAGAAGAGGAAGAACAGGAAGAAAAAGAGGAAGAAGAGCAGAGAGCACAGATTTAACATTTGTGCAACAGATGGTTAAGAGACTATACAATATAAAAACAATGAGCTCTATTGAAATAATTTTCACTAATTGGCTATTTGGTATCTTCATGTCTTGATTCCACAATCATGGAGTAGTAACTAAAAACAAGTAACTTAATTAAGTGCTTGCTTAGGGAAGTGCAGGGGCTAGGGTTTGGTTCCTGGCCCACCCCCCACCTGCCATGCCGGCCCCATTCTCAAGTATGCTGAACATGCTGAGCCCTGAGATGGAGTAGGGGTGTAGTGGTGTGTGCCTGTAATGCCAGCACTTGGAAGATATAAGCAGCAGGATCACTGAGTCAGTAGTAAGACCCTGTACAAAAAAAAAAAAAAAGAAAAAGAAAAAAAAACAACAACAAAAACAAAACAAGTAACTTAGGGCCAGCAAGACAGCTCAGCAGACTAAGCGCCTAATTAAGCAAGTACAGGGACTGGGGTTTGAACCCCAGCACCACCTGCTGCACCAGCCCTGCTCCTGGGTCCTTGGAGCTAGACATCAAGATCAGGCATGGTGGCTCATGCCTGTAGACCCACTGCTGGGGAGGCTGAAACAGAAGAATCACTATGAGTCCAAGCTACACAGTGAGACACTATACCAAATACATAAAAACAAAAACAAAAAACATGTTAACTTTTCTATCTTGCAGTTACGAGTATACAATGAAGTGATACACATGAGTGTAATAATTATTAAATGTTCAAATCTGCTAAGTAATTACAAAAGGGACAATTACCCTAGGCAGGAAGGAAAACTATTTCGGTAAGAACTCCGAGGACTGAGGAAGAAGCTTAGTGCTACAGAATGTCTGTCTAGCATGCTTGAGGCTCTGGCTTCAACTTCAAGTACTGCTGCCCATCCCACTCCCACAAAAAAACAAAAACAAACAAACAAACAAACAAACAAAACCTCTAAGCTAAAAATCCAGATCACAGGATATAATGTAATAAACTTTCAGTTTATATATTACATTAAAATTTGAGATGGGCATAGTGGTGCATGCCTGTAATTCAGCAGTTGAGAGGCTGAAGGAGGAGAAAAACAGTAAATTCAAGGCCAATTCTGGCTATATAGTGAGTTCAAGGCTAGCATGAACCATATGAGACCCTGTCTCCAAAAAAAGGAAAGGAAGAAACTTGTTCATACTTTTTTCTGATTTAAATTTTTTTTTTAAAGTTTAATAATAATACAAGGGGGCTGGGAAGATAGCTCTGTGGCACAAGTGCCTGACTCCCAAGTGCAAGGTCATGAGTTCGAATTCCAGTCTCACCAAAAAAAAAGTTTAATAGCAGAGTATACTTGCTATCTTTAATATCTTGACATACTAGTAAAATTGTCATTCTAAATTATACACTGCTAAAAATTCCTTATCCTTTCTCATTAAGAGAATGTTGGTTTCTCCTCTTGAACTCAAATAAGTTAGATTTTGTTAGAAAAAGGTCTCCAAGCTCAAATTTCTCTGGTCATATCTTGGTTATTTCCTATTTCCTTTAGAATTATCACCAATGTATTTGGCTTTGTTAATGGAATTTCATTTCATTTTTAGAGTCTCCTAAAGATCAAAACAGGCTTTTACTTTTCACTCACTATAGCTAAAAGAGGAGTGATAGGACATTTCTAATTTCAAAACACACAAAATCATATTTAATAAAATTATGTATGTTGGAGATCAAATTAGCTTTTCTTTTTCTTCATACAATACTGGAGGTTGATCCCAGCACCTTGTTTGTACTGTACTATATTTTCAACTCTTTTCTGAGACAGGCTTCTTTTCAAAGTCACAAATTACCCAAGACAAGCTGGAACTTACAATTCTCCTGCTTTAGCCTCCTAGAGAATGAGATTATAAACCGGGTGTGGTGGCATACGCCTGTAATCCCAGCACTTGGGAGGCTGAGGCAGGAGGATAGGTGAGAGTTCGAGACCAGTCTGGGCTACAAAACTGAGCTCAAGGCCAGCCTGAACTGTACAGCGAGACCCTGTCTCAAAAAGACAAAAAAAAAAAAAAAAGAGAATGAGATTATAGGTGTGTGATACACTCAGTTATTGAAGTAACTGTCTTCATCTTCCCAATTTTCCCAATTTTCTAGCTCTTTATTTGTCATAATCCTGGTATGTCATATTTGTTTTTGCTTGATGGTTTAATTTTTATAGATGCTGATAATGAAAAACTATAAAAAAATCTGCATTTGTTTCTAAAATACTAATGCTTTTAAATGTTTAAGAACTATGAAATATATAACATTCAAATACTTTCTACTACCTGCACAAATGTGTTTAGGTTTCATGTATTAATAATGAAGCAAAAAGCAACCACTTGTACCAATTAAGAATTATAAACTTAAGGCTGCAGAATTTTATGAATATGAACTCATTTGTGTTTATAATCATCACATTTTAAACATCAGATGCATATAATTGAGGACTTTAGAATCAATGGAAAACACCCACACACTGACACCAAAACTGTCCAGACTGTTACCTGGCACTTCACTGCCTGCATTTCTGTTAGACTGGTGTAGTATTCTCCTAGCATGTGCTGAAGGAAAGGGCAGACATAAAGATAAACATAAAAGGTGTATGAATAGTAATGATATGGTCAATAATATGAGTAAGTGAATGAAAATAAGAAATAAGCAATTTTTAAAGAAATCATATGCTGGAGTAAAATGTTATCATAAGCTATACAGTTTATGTTCTTTTTAAAAATAATCTCATTAGGGAGAATCTCAAAAGGTTTGCTAGTATCTTATTGTGATATGATGAATATCACAATAAACTTTTACTAGTTTTTTGAAGATACACATCAAAGTACATCACAGCTCCAGTGGGAGAACTGCTTAGTTTAACACTTGCAAAAACACATGCTTTACTCTAATAATCACATATTACAAGTAGAATAACAAATAGCCGGGCGTGGTGGCTCACGCCTGTAATCCCAGCACTTGGGAGGCTGAGGCAGGAGGATTGGTGCGAGTTCGAGACCAGCCTGGGCTACAAAAGTGAGCTCAAGGCCAGCCTAGTGAACTGCATAGTGAGACCCTGTCTCAAAAAGACAAAAAAAAAAGAACAAGTAGAATAACAAGTATTAGTACATGGAACAAAGAATTTTACAGGATGGCTACACATTTTAAAACACTAACTATCAATTATTTAAGTAATGATACATTTCTAATCCTTTCAAATTTAGTGCCCTTACCCAATTGTTTGTGAAGATGTCAGTATTTGGTAAAGATGGATATTATAAAATGTTTTTTTTCAATTTTTTATTGTTTAAATTTAACAATGGTTATATTACATATTTTCATCATCAGATCAGTTTAGATTAATACATATAGGTATATAAGATTGATCAAACAATTAAACATTAACCTTTCTAAATCCACATTACTTTTTTTTTTTTTTT